>JAVFBZ010155932.1:0-10731 GCA_032466195.1 Katharina tunicata | reverse complement strand
AATACCAGTTAGATAAAGAAATAAATCCATATGGTTTGCAGGGCCCAGTGATGGTGGGGAGTGAATAGCTTTAAACACCAGTTAGATAAAGAAATAAATCCATATTGTTTGCAGGGCCCAGTGATGGCGGGGAGTGCATAGCTTTAAATACCAGTTAGATAAAGAAATAAATCCATATGGTTTGCAGGGCCCAGTGATGGTGGGGAGTGAATAGCTTTAAACATCAGTTAGATAAAGAAATAAATCCATATTGTTTGCAGGGCCCAGTGATGGTCGGCAGTGAATAGCTTTAAACACCAGTTAGATAAAGAAATCAATCCATATTGTTTGCAGGGCCCAGTGATGGTGGGGAGTGCACAAGGTGGTGTGAATATTGAGGAAGTAGCTAAAGAGAACCCAAGTGCTATCATTAAACAGGCAATAGATATAACAGTGGGGGTGACAAGAGAACAGGCCACTAAGATGGCAGAGGATATGGGCTTCTCGGGAAACTGTGCGGAACAGGTAAAACACAATTCAGGCCAGAGCCTTTTATTTTTTACTTTTTGTGATCCAGGATATAATTTATATTTGTAGCCTTATGTAGTTGCAGCCATTGGTAAAGCAGCGTTCACACGGTGCGACTTAGTATAAACTTGTCGAAGCGTGTGAACAGAGCTGATCAATGCGACTTTAGTTGTATTCAACTAGTCGAAAGCGAGTTGATTGAAATAGGACATACTCAAATTGAGAACAAATTGTGGCTTTAAGGTTAAATATGTATATCATGATAGAACATGCCACTGATTACATATTTTAAGGTCATATAGACCCTTGTCTCTACGCATGAGAATTTTTTTTCTCAACAGCATCAAAAGTCTGCAAAGCTTGAAACAGGACTTGAAACAGGATCCAGCCCATTCTCTGACAACAATAAGGATTAAAAACATAGTACATTTATTTGGAACACACGATGAATCATAAGACCAAGTATTTTTTTAAGCACATTTTAAAAATGACCTGCATAATAACTTTGACCAGCATAAAAATTGTCTGTTCTACTTAAAGGAGTAAAACAAAAACTGTTACATGCAACTGTCAATTTTTACAGAAATCATAAATATTCTATTGCTTCCTTGATTTTTATTTTTGCAGGCTGCAGATTACATGTTACGACTCTATAACATCTTTACAAAATTTGATGCCACTTTAATTGAAATCAACCCAATAGCAGAGGACTCCTCAGGCAGAGGTAAAAAGACAAACACAGATTTTGTAAATAATCAGTTGCTTGCTCTGTGATACACATTAAACTTAAAGCAATTGTCATGATTAAGAAGGGATGCTTTCAATTCAAAAGTACGGCCTGTGCTATGCCTCAGTTGATTTATTGTTGGATTGTCGAGTCGTTCAACATTTTGAGACACCCATTGCTTCCAATGACCATCACCGTTAATTCTTATAATCAATCCGCGTAGGCTTGTGAAAAAAAAAAATTTGACCGTTGAAATATTCTCACACAACACCTCTGTAAGGTCAATGGGTCGACTCATTCCAAAGCCTTTAAGCTCCTTTTTTTTTCTCTCTTCTTCTTTTCAGTACATTGTATGGACTGCAAGATCAACTTTGACGACAACGCTTTCTTTCGACAAAAACACATTTTTGCCTTACAAGACTGGACCCAGGAAGATCCCAGAGATAAACAAGCTGCCGACGCCAATCTTAATTATATCGGTTTGGAAGGAAGTATTGGATGTTTAGGTATGTCTTACAGTTATACCAAGCCCTCAGGCTAGTGATATGTTAAAGCTACTTTTTTTTTTAATTTTCCAACAAATCATTATTCTTCAAATTTTCAAGATAATTGCTGTAAACTAATTTTATTCTTAGCCAATGGGTGATGCCAATGGCAGACGTACACACACCAAACTCAATTTGAATGGCTCTGTCTATCTGAGGTGTCCAGTTGTTTCACATATCAGTTTTGAGTAATATAGAATAGGAGAAACTCTGAGCAGGGAATTAACATGAATTCCTTGTTCAGAGTGTTTCTTATTCTGTGTACAATGTTGATCTCCGGTATACAAGGAATGTTCTCCAGTGGCTTCTGTACTCATGTGGTTGTGTGTACCAGGTTTCTTCTCAGATTTCCACCATACACTGGCAGCGCAAAGTCATCATACAAAGGAACTACAATAAAATAAATAAACACAGTGAACCGTTTAAACATGCTTATTGGTGACCATATTAAATGTGTAGCTTGTGTATATTGTTAATGAAAGTATTCTCAGTCATAGTGCAATAATGATTCTTATGTTTTAACTCATTCAGTTAATGGAGCGGGGTTAGCTATGGCTACCATGGACATAATCAAACTGCACGGAGGATCTCCGGCAAACTTTCTAGATGTTGGGGGAGGAGCTACTGCTAATCAAGTGACAGAGGCCTTCCGATTGATCACATCAGACAAAAAAGTAAGTTACAGTGGTGGTGTTTCAGAATTCTGCTTAAAAATGCGCAGGTTTTCCATTTGAATTCAGTGTATCCGCTTGTGAGAGTAACATATATATGTGCCTTTGCTCAGATGAGCTGTATGAGTCCTCTTTGGTGGTCTCGTAATTTGTTTACCATGGTGGTCTTTTGAGCTGGTGATAGCATGAACTTAATTTGCTTAAAAGTTATCTTGCATTACTTGTTTCAGCGGTTTTTAGAAGCTGGGAACATAACAAATCATGGCTTTAACTGATTTTCAACTTTTTGGTATATTGATAAACCGAAAATGTTGCTTAAGCGAAAAGAGTCTAAGCGTGTGAACAGAGCATATTGATGCGACTTTAGTTGAATTCAACTAGTCGAAAGCGAGTTGATTGAAATAGGGCGAGCTCTATTTCTTTCGATGAGTCTCAGCCAATCAAATTGTGTCATTTGAGTTGAATGGAGTTACCTCCCTTCGTAAAAGTTTTGTCCAATTTCATCACGGCCAAAGGTGTTTCTCTTCATCGAAGATCATCTGTTTATCCGATTTTACAGGGCCCTAGAAATGTTATGGCACATAAAACAGAACGATTACAGCAAATAAGTTTCATTATTTGTTAAATTCTCACAAGAAGTGCATCGCATTCGACCCTACTCATGCAACTTTTGTAGATACCACGAGTCAAATTCGGCGTGTTTATACTATAAGTCACACCCTGTGAATGGGATTTAATCAATTTACCCAGAAGTTAAAAAATGATCAAAGTATTAGTTTTGTGTTGACAGTGTTTATCTAGAGTGGTTATTTTCTCTAAGGTAAAAGCAGTGCCGTTTCAAAGCTATGTGGGGTCACTGGGCAAAGTCATTTAATGGGGGACCTATCCTCTGTGTAACACACTTGTGAATCTTAGCGAGTGGTTTGTTGGGGGCCTCCTGTCCCTGGGTGCTCTCTTAGCTAAGGGGCATCAGGAAGCCGATTTGTTGTCGTGTCCTGTTTTTCTAACATGACAAACTCCCATTAATTCTGTCTCTGTGTGTTTATTTAGGTACACGCTATTTTGGTGAACATATTTGGAGGCATAATGAGGTGTGATGTGATTGCTCAGGGCATTTTGTTGGCAGCTGAAACACTTAATCTTAAAATACCTATAGTTGTCCGGTTACAAGGTAAGAATACAGACAATAAAAGAATAGAAAATGTTTGATAACTTGTACTAGGGATAGAAAGCCTGTTTTCATCTGATTAGAAAAAAACTTAGCTTAAGCTGTCACAAGTTTTGTAAACCTGAGAAATCAGCATTCAAAGTTGCATCATGCTACCGAAGAAAGGAACTGTGTGGCTTGCCATTTTGACTGTCAATATCTACCACAGCTGTTTATTAGCCATTAAGCTAAACTATTTTAAAGGCTATGGAAAACTTCCATTTCCGGTCTGACGTCTGGTAAATCCAATCCTCAAATCTTTGTTATAGGTGTTCTTTTATGCTGTTTTTGACATATTGTGACAAATAAATTTGGTCCTGGGATAGGCCTATTTAAGTATTTAACAGGATTTAATCCAGCTCCCGGCTTGACAATTGACAGTTTGTTCCTAATTCGTGTGCTGTAAGAGTAAAGACACAAAACTGTAATGTTAATGCCTGTATTACCTTTATGCCATATTATGTCTACTATACAGGCGTCTGTTTAATAACATGTCTCTACTGGGAGATTAATAATCATTAAATTCACTCTGCTCACAACTTTTGCTCTATATAATCTATCTGATCAATCTATCTGAAGGGGCTTGTAATGATTGATATTTTTTCAGGTACAAGAGTGGACGATGCTAAAGCCCTGATAGCTGCCAGTGATAACCTCAAGATATTAGCCTGTGATAATCTGGATGAAGCAGCACAAATGGTAAGACAGGATATGGTTGTTATACATGGCATATCAAAGTGAATTAGTACTTGAGGAACTTTTAATTACTCCATCTTTTATTCAACATTATTACCCAATTTTTATGTACATCACAAAATGTTTGTTGAACAACAAGTTAGTTTAAAGTCACATATGCACCCAAATATTCTGTATTTTTGGTTTTCACAGAATCACATGAATCATATATATTTTCATGAAAAAGTAAAAGTTAGAGCTATTCCGTTAATTCTACCCCCAGATTTGAAGGTAACAGTAGATTAAAAGCCTGGTAAAAGTAAAAAACTGAAAATTCTGCCAGAAGTTTTAATTGGAAATGTGTCAATCTGCTGTCACAAACAAGGTTATTCACCGCAGCTGGATAAAAGTCTTTGTGAGCAAATATGGCCAGCCCTCTATCCGTTAAATTTGACTAACTGCTTGATTTTTCTTGGTTCGTACAAGCTTTGTACCCAATGAATAATTTTTATTTTAATGTGACTGACCTGTTTTAATTTTTGAACAAACATCAAATCTTGTAAAAATCAAGGCAAACAGAAGTAGTTGAAAAATCCAAATTGTGTGTGCCTATGTCACTATAAACTGGGTACAATTTAATTACAGTTGAATTTGCTTCTTGACATAACCAAAATGTCTTATGTTTTTGATGCAATAAACGGATGATGTCTCATCAGTCATCAATATGTGTAAGGAAATGAGATGAAGGTTATCTCCCTTGGATCCCGTTTTAGGCTCACACTTAGCCAAGCTACTTGAAGAATGATACAACTTCTAACTCTCCTTTTTTAGCACTCATAACCTGAACTTCAGAATAAAAGTTTACTTTGTAGAAAATCCATTTGCAAATAAGCCCTTAACTGTTTCTTTTCTTTTTATGATTGTGTTTAAGTTGTGGCTTAGATGGTGAAATCAGTAAGATTAAAGCCACTGATAGGCGTCGTTGAAATCCACTCAGTGGTAGTATTTCCAATCATAAACGACCTGTGATGTTAGGCAATTATTGAATTATCTGACCGTAAAAACCTCATTGACACTGTGCATATGCCAGAGTTGTTTATCATTTATACATGTAAGACATGCATTTAAGAGAATTTATAACATTATATACAAAAGATACTGTACGGAGTACTTTTGACCGATTTGGATATAACTGCTTCTGTACTTCACCTACTCTGAAATTAATTTGTTGGATGTAATTTTTTTTTATGTGGAAATTTAATGTTGGGTGACAATGTCTACAAGACATGTCAATCGTTATCCTCTCTTGAATTAGCTCTGTCTATATCTAAAAACCTGCCCAGAGAAATTGATCACATGATATCAATATAATTGTTACCTATAATCTACAAGAACCAAATATCCTACATGTATGTTGACAGATGTGAATTAAATAATGATTCTGCATTCAAGACATTACATATACATGTAGTTTTAAAACTACTCTGCATGAAATTTAATGCATTATACCTTTTATCTCTCATGGATTATATATTAATATTGTTTTAAATGTAGAGAAAGACAATTTTGCTATATATCTTTCAAAGTGTTGAAAGATTTCATTGACTTGCCTGTATAGTTTCCATTGAGCCTGGTTCCTTAGCCTTAAACACTGCCACCATATAGCTATATTTTCATTGACTTGCCTGTATAGTTTCCATTGAGCCCGGTTCCTTAGCCTTAAACACTGCCACCATATAGCTATATTTTCATTGACTTGCCTGTATAGTTTCCATTGAGCCTGGTTCCTTAGCCTTAAACACTGCCACCATATACATGTAGCTATATTTTCATTTGATGAGGTATTTATCACTAAGCAAATTCTTAATCAGTTCTATAATATTTAATTTGTTTCTTTTCAGGTTGTCAAATTATCAACGATCGTAGGCCTGGCAAGAGAAGCATCTGTAGATGTCAAGTTTGAGTTACCCTTGTAGAATATTTATTAACCGTTTTGTAAAATTACCTAAACTAGACACATAATTCAACTTTATTTCTAGTTTTATTTAAACAGAATAAAACAGAGTGTTTTTCTGATGATCTGTTGTGTAAAAAATGTGTGAGTTTATGTAAATTATAAAACCTTGTTGAGCATTTGTCATCCACAGAAAAACTATCAAATAAAGTTCAAATAATGTTACATTTATTTAGTTTCTTAGAAAATACTTTTTATGAAGGCAAACCGGAAAGACTGTTCGTTGTTAACGTACCTGCTTTACCAACGTGCCCACAATAGCCACCTCAAGTGGAGCAACATTATTTTGTATTTGCTGGTTTAATTGGGGTTTTAAACTGCACTTGAGTTTTTTTCACTCATCTGATGGGCATACCACCCTAATGTTTGAAGCAAACTACCCTCAACGGTGCTGGCAACAAACTTAGAACAAGGACATGGTACAAAACAGGACACTACAACAAATCTGATTCCTTGTGCATATTACCTAATACTAGTAGTCATACAGAACCAGGGTACAGGAGGCTCACATCCAACAGTTTGTAAAATATGTCATTGTGACCTTTTACCCAGGCGCCACATAAGTTCATACAAACTAGACTAGTAAAAAGAACAACATCCCTGTCACTGTTGAATTTTGATAATGAGGCCCCAGGCTACTGCACTTTTTAGGCCACTCCCAATGCCCCACTGTCACTGCTAGAAGTACAAAATCAGTACTTTTGTCAAGTTATGCTATGGAGTCCTAGGAAATGTACTGAAGGGTTGTCAAGAGGCTGCATTAATGCGTCACACAACAATATGTGTATGATAATATTAAACACCTTGGTCGGAGTCCCCCTATGTCGTAGGCTTCAGCCTGCTAAGCGGCTAAGTCTGTATGTAAGCCTGGCACTGATTCCTGCACTATAAAGATTTTACTGACGTTAATTGATTACTAATAGAGGCCGTGACATTTTTATTTTTAAAAAAGGATTGTATCTACTTTTTGCTCGTCTAGTTTAAATTTGATTAATAATAGGACGTATATTATCTCTTAAGTTTATTTCACTCCTGAACTCGGTCGCTGCCTTGTCCACTAAGGGTTTTTGTTCAAGAGCTGTACTCTAAGTAACAGTTCAATCTTGGCTGGCGAAGCAAAACCGCCAACTTTTAAGGCGACCTAAAATAAAAAGTTTTAGTGTCTTTTTGCTGTGTGACCTAGTGGCTGGCATGATAATATATTTATAGATAAATTAATACGTGTATATTTTTTGTATATCATGATAACCCGTCAACGATTGTTTTGTTTTTTTTCTCTCTCTTTTGATACTTTGTATCCGTTGAGTGTATATGCCATTTCTTGCTTCTTCTCCCTTTTTTCATTGTTTTGAAATAAATATAAAAATATATAAATTATATAGTATGTTTGCTGTTTAGGCCCACCATATCTGACGTACATGTGCAATTATTAATCAGTTCACATTTTATGACTTCCCTCATTTTTTTTTAAACTGAACTGTAAACAAAATATCAAAAGGAAATAGTTGTTCTCCATAAATAAATGACGAATATATTTTTGCTGGTATGCTGCGAAAACAAAAGCTTACATAGAGAGAAAATAAAAACACATGAATAATTGAACTTTTCGGAAATATAAAAGCATTTTGTGTGAGAGCGAGACCCTTTGCGTGTACGGAGATCTGTAAATCAGTGACATAATCAACAGAAAAAAATTACATTCTGGTAACATGTATGATGTATAAATCGATCTGCATGCCTGACTTGACGGAATCATTTCATCCCAAAGTTTCAAAGATTTCCACAAACATGTTACCTGCTTCCTGAACACACCGGCTGCACATCATCGTCAAACCTGGGGTACGACGTTATAAGCACCAAGCAAATAAATGAATCCTTGGATGTTTTGTCAACACGCCAACACTGGCGACTGATTCATTCGGCGAAAATATTGAAACCTGCTTTTTATCTTGAAGACACAGGAAATGTATCTGCAATTAAACAAACCAAACCAAAAATCCTTATATGATGTATAAAGCCAATTGACCGTGGGTTTGACCGACAGGTAATCTAATTATAAACAGCTACTGGTTTGTTCAGATTGCCGAAGATGACTTCGTTCACACCGTTAGATCCATGTTATATGTGGATTACGTAGTAGACAAATAACGATACAGAACTCTGCGTCTACGTTAGATCAAGAGAAAGCAAATCTCCACTGAGTAAGATTTGTACAATGAATACTTGTTGTAACCATTAAGTGCCATGCATCTAGCTTTTTAACGCAGACTGAACTTTGGGATAAATACGCGACATCTTAATTAATCACGAGCATGTGACAATATTCCGTCACATCTGGGTGGGGCTTTGATGTACCGACGCTACTCTAAATGCATAAATAATCAAATGCAATAAATGTAAAGTTTCTCAGTTTAATTATGTATATATGTTCTTTTGACAAACAAAACAACGTGTAGTTCTTCAATTATAATTTAAAAGTTATTTCCTGTTTGATTTAGACCATGGACGCAGAGCAGTGCTTAACTTCCACGTTTAGGCTAAATAAAACCACTGGACATACAACAAGCCCAGTCTAGTTCAACTTCGCCTATCTCCGGTAGCGTCCGTCACCACCGATTATTGGATTTAGTGTCAATTTTTTAGTCCATTAGCGGTATATTTACCGCTGCAGGCAATATTTGTATCGCATGTAGATAAACGGATCCTATAGGACATCAAGTGTATTCCGCGCCAACAAAAATCGACATAGAGCAGGTAACAACAAAGAAAATGAAGAAATAAAATAGAACTATTTCACATAACAATAGGCCGACATGACCAATGCAACAAGAGAATTAAGTCACGTGAAAGAATTTAAATTTGTTCATGGGTTGAATAATCAGGTCAAGCTTCAGCAGTCTCGATATGACGTTCACAGCTTTAATCAAAATGCTTCGTCATTACATACAAGGTCCGTCACCGAAGTGAATCAATGGACCGTTTTATACAAATGACAACAAACCATACGAAAATAGGCTCGTACCTTTCTCCAGATTGAGAAGAATACTAGCACTAATGTAATGACAGGCCGTCCGTGTTGTTGTTGTAGTAATGTTTCCGCAAAAAAGTGTGCTGGTGATGACTTTAGCATGACGTCACACACGGAACTACGGAGCCGTAAAAGTGACATAGAAAATAAAAAAATGTGCTGCTCAATAACTCGTTTGAACGACTTATTTTAGACTGTGACTATTCCACGCCAAAATTTGAAATGTGTAAATTATTAGGTTGGTATCCTTTATCTGTTAGATATAAATATAATATTGTATTTTTTGTCTACAAAGCACTGCATGGACTAGCCCCACCATACATATCATCTTCCTTAAATTTTAAACATAACACTATATCCACGCGTTCTTCCAACAAACATCTTTTAAATGTGCCGTTTGCACGTTCGGAAGTTTTTTAAAAACTCATTTAAAGTACTAGGCCCAAAACTATACAATACTCTACCTGGGCACATCAAGCAGTGTGATACTATTACATCTTTTAAAAAATCGTGCAATAAATTTTATATACAAGAATATTTTAAAGATCTTTAAATTTTAAATGTTTATTTATATTTATATTGTATTTAATTAAATTTATTTTTTTAAATGTGTAGATCATTTTAAACATACAGATATATAAATATATATAACATTTGTTCATTGTTATTATTGTTTCATTGTTATTATTGTTTAAATGTATTGTTATCATTCGACCTGCATGGAAAGAGGTGTATGCCTATGCAGCTTTATCGAAGTAAAATAAAGTTTATTATTATTATTATTATTATTATTATTATAATTAACTTGTTTGAACGAGATAATAACTCGTTTGAACGACTTATTTACTCGTTTGAACGACATATTAACTCGTTTGATCGAAATATTAACTCGTTTGAACGACTTATTAACTCGTTTGAACGACTTATTAACTCGTTTGAACGAGATAATAAGTCGTTCAAACGAGTTTATTAGCCAATGTAAAGGAACCCTGGATCATGGAAAATAAATATGGGGGACATAAACCACAATTCGCTGATAAAGTGCTATTTTCTGGTTGGCTTGAAGGACAAAGAGATGCGTTTAACTCTCCAGTGTCAACATGGTATAAAAATCTCTCTACGACACTCAAACAGGACCCGAAAAGAACCGACTTAATAACCAACAAGCGTTACAGTAGTCCGGTGGATGTAGTTCGCTTCATCCAGTCCGAGTTACAGAAGTCAGGACAACTCCACAGCTATATAATTATGTATACGAAATGTTTGCATATGAGTCCCAGTGTACGAATGGAAGACGTCCGAATGGTTCTTCGTCTGCTCAATCCACAAGGCGTAGAGTTGCGGAGAGGAAGACGCC
>JAVFBZ010155921.1:5666-18513 GCA_032466195.1 Katharina tunicata | reverse complement strand
CTTAATCTGCTCTACTCAATATGGCGGAAAACCGTGAGGAAACCTCGTAAAAACCTCCCCCGCTATTGCTGAAGTCACCTCGTGTGACTCCCTCATATACCTCAGGTCTACTGGGAGGCTTGAACCCGTGCGGTACATGGAAAGAGGATATGCAGTCAGGCCCGCTAACCACTGAGCCACGGCGCGGGCCCTCATAATAAAGAATAACTCCAAACTGTACAAGTCACATGATGTTGCATATAGGACAGATATATAGAAAATGAACAAGCACTTTACAGGTGTAACATTAATTAAAGCCACACCTGTACATATTATATTGTTACAAGGGTCTATGTGAATATACATGTACATAGTCATTTTAGAGTTTAGATCATCACCTCTGTAAAATGTTGATTTGTTTGTTTGTTTGCTTGATTGGTGTTTTACAGCATACTTAAGGTTATTTCACTCTGACATATGACGATGAGGTCACATGACAGAGCACTGACTCAACAAGTAGCTTATGCAACAAAAACTCATTGAACAAATGTTCAAACATTGACATTTTATTAGAAATTTTGGCAATTATCAGGAAAGATTAATTGCAGGTACAGTAAAAATTATACAAATGAAAAAAAAAGTGTGATGCCCATTTTCTGAAAATAACGATTTTGCTTGATGGTTGCTGACTTATTTTCCTACATAAATTGTCCCCCATGTGTGGTATGAGGTTCAGTGTACAGTTTTGTGCTGACCAGGGGCAGGTTGTTATGACCTAAGTAAGATGGTGGGTCCGCTGACACATGGGTCAGATAATCATTATTCTCGAAATGAGGTACGACAATCCTTTCGAGGATGTCAGTCTGGTACTTCTGTCCATTCAGATTTCACTGAACCTTCGTGAGGTCGAGCTTACAATCATGTGAGAGAAATGACCACACCATGATTGAGCCTTCACATAATGGGATCATCTAGTGGGTGTCCCTTGGCATGTCCGCCAAACTCTTGACCTTCCATCAAAAAATAGGATGGAGCAAACAAATCCATGATGACAAAAATTTGTGACAAACAGTGCGATATCTGTAGGATCCCCTTTTAATATAGATCAATTAGTGTTTGAGAAATATATGTAAATGTCACCATTCGTGTGACGGGGTAATAAAAGCTTCCGTTTCAAGATTCTTTTAAAGTCGCTATGTGTATAGTATCCGTGTCCCTTTACAAGTTGATAGACCTGGAGTGGATTTTAAGACAAATTAAAAAAAAAAAACAATTGTCAACTAAAGTGGCATCTTCCATCATATGTACCTATCAGGATGACAGTCTCTGTGGTGCAAAGAAGGAGGGCAGCTGCATGTGTACAATAAAGGTCAACAGCTAAAGGCAGACAGAGTGATGGTTTTCTGTAAGCGCCATGAAATATTGTATTCTTTAAAGTCTTTCACTTCATGACATGTCTTTCACAGTCTTAAAGTTTAGCTGATCTTGTATCAAATAACAGGCTTTGGAATACAAAAACGAATCAGCGCAAACTATTCAAATAATATAAAACATTATTTAAATTTGTTGCAGTTTTTCTTTCACATTTCGTCTGGTATCAGTAGATCATTAATCTTACCTAACGGTTCCAGGCGATTCCCCACTTCTAAAGAGAGATTAAAAAGGCCTGGTTCAGGTAAAGACACTGTTATTAAAGGTGAACGACTCTTCCTCCCTGCATCCTCCTCGTTACCAGTAATATGCCAGGTGTAAATCAGGTCAGGTCGCTGGAGGACATCCCCTGTAAACATTTAAAATTGCACAGAAATAGTATTTTCACACACTAGGCCAAAAATAATCAGATAAAAATTTTCAATTCTAATACCGACTATGATATCATGTAAATTGGAGTAAATCTCTGTCCCTGTTTATGGATGCATTGACATATTATACAGTGTTTTTTAAAACAAAAATTACTTCTATTTCTGTCTGTTGGCTTACAACACTTACATAAGACATTCGTGATTGACCTACTTTGTGTAAGGTATAATCAGTGATAACAACTACACAGAAAGGATGTAGCTGGTATTGTATTCTTAATGACTGTCATTAAACTCATTTCAAACCTACCTCGGTAGACTTTAATTAAAGTGTACTCTACAAGACTATGTATTAGCATATAAAATGTCCTGATTCGTTTTTACCATTGGCAAGTTATGGTTTTATCTAAAGACTGGGATAAACTCATAGTTCATTTCCTTCATTTTATGATAAATAGTTACAAAGCCTCTTTTATTTTAAAATATGAAATACTTCAATATTTGCTTGGTGTTAAACCCCATGTATAAAATAACATTACTAAGTGACTTTTTATGTTTTTTTATGTCTTTTAGTTTAATGCAAAAAGTAATAAAATGGCGGGGTTTTAAAGAAAACACGTTGCCTGCTGGCATGACGAACAAACAGACAAATGAATCAATATGAGCCATATGTGCTGATTTGCTTATCATTGACATGGAATTTTTTTTGCATAGGATTAAGGAGGTGGAATTATATCCCAAACTAAAGCAATATTAGATAATGAAAAAGTGGGACTCAAAATTGATAATTACATACCTCCTTTCATTGCCACCAAAACAAACGTTCTGTTTACAACAGGGTTGCCAACCACTTTAACGATGAACTCTGGTACATGTTCTTCTACTATAACATGTATCTGAGATTCCACTTCTGACACCAGGTTATGAGCATAAACCTTCACAACATGAGTTTCTGCAGTCTGAAAAAAGTGGGTAACAAGGTACTTCTTGCTACTCTTTCTTTCACCACGACCTGACTGGCGACCTTGACCGAAGTCAAAGTCAAAGTTCACATCAGTTCCTTTGTCAATCATGCTGAGGAAAATGGTGCCATTTCCCAATGCTGTAGGTTCTGTGCTTTGTAAAACTACAAATGTGACTTTGCGTTGAACAATATAAAGTTCTGGAAAGTGAACAACTTCTTCACTCACATCATTAAAAACAGTAACACTAATATTGTACTTTCCAGGTTTATGAAAGGTGTGATTTGCAAGACTTGACATATTTTTGGTAATGACATCTGTGGAATGATCTGGATCATCAAAATTCCACTTAAACTTTACATCAGAACCTTTCTGTACATTGGCCCCACATCTTAAGGTAGAGCCTACTGTCGTAAAGTATTTTGGTAGTTGCTTGAGAACAACCCCATGTACAGGGACTTGTACATAGACACCAGCTCCAGTTGACACATTACCATGCAGGTTAGAAGCAGTCACAGAAAGAATATAATGTCCCGGAGAAGTGAAAGTGTAGCTCCAGCTCTGAGAATCTATTTGCGTGGAGATATGCACTAACTCGGCAGTTGTGGTAAATATTGACCATTTTATTGTCATATTTTGAGAATTAACATCAAAATCTATATCAAACTGAGTAGGCATGTTCAAACCAGTAATTCTTTTTGCATGAAGCTTTGGTCCTGCTAATTTATTCAGCACAGTTATTTCGTGTGGAGATGTTGCAGAGATACTGCTGACATTATTATACACAATCAGAATTGGTCTATAAACCCCTTGTGTCTTGAAAGTGTGGTCCACTTCGACTTCTAGCATACATCCCATGCCGTAGCTGGCTGCAATGGCGGCTCTGTCCGGCTCACTGAGGAACAGGGTTGATGTGTTGAACTCCTGGACAGTGAAAACCCTGGTCTTGTTGTTTCCAATCACCAGTTCCATGGTGGTATCCTGTCTGGAAGCTGTATCCACTTTTAGGAGAAACTTCACTGATTGTCTTGGAGTTACAAGAGTTAGAGAATCCTTCTGAAGAGTCAGACTGAGGTTGGATAACTTGTGGTTCACAACAACCTACAAGACAGAAAAGACATCAATGGGATATTATTAGCATGAAAAGCAATCATTCATTGTAAATATAATTTGTAACATTTGGAACGTTTTGTGTTAATAATAATATATAGAGGTTAATCAACGAGAGACTGGTGTTGCGATGAATATCACTCGAGTCTGTTAATTTTATCAAATTCTGAGCCAGAGGCAAGCGATTTTTCGAATTAACAGATGAGAGTGATGTTCATCGTAATTCACATGCTTGATTTGCTTAATCTTTTTCTCACACTAAACATTTTAAGCACTTTTAATTTATACAGTTTGGAGTGATTGGTATGGGTAAACATTGTTGTGTATGGGTAAACATTGTTGTGTATGGGTAAACATTGTTTTGCAGGTGCATCTGACAACATCAAAGAAAGATAGCAACTGCACTGGAACATCTTTTTGCAAGAAAGTGTATATCATCGTGATAACGTATGTCACAATATCGATGGTGTCAAAAATGTGATGTCATCTCTCTTTGACATATTTACTGTTGAATAATATCACTAGTAATATTACCACACAACAATCAACGGCTTTGAAGTGGGATTACCTGGGTTGTAGCGTGATAGTAATTTGTATTTAATGGTAATTTCATAACTTTTGTTAATAATGCCTGATATCGTTTGATGGATAACTTTGGAAAAAGCACAGTAGCCTTTATCATTTGTGGTTCCAAGAGAGCCAGTGTAAAAATGCGAATATATATAATGTAACAAAAGTCAAATACCTTTTCATTAAGTTAAATAAGTACCCCAAGATATTTGCATGAACCGATGTCATAAAAAAAAAATCTTAAATTTGGTATTTAAACAATTCAGCTATGCAATGACAAGAGAAGGTCTAAGATCAGGTTATCTGCTTGATCCCAATTTATTAGCTACAGATTTTGCATTATGATTACTACTTTCATTTGGAAAAGCAAAGCAACCACTGTCTACAGAGTTAGTTTAAAAATCCAGAGTAAAGTCATACATATTTCAACACTCAAACAACAGTGACATGCTTGCAGAGAAGAAATGTTCTTGCCAACCACAAAGTAAAATATTTCCCAAATTATTGATATTCCTGAGAATTCATTTTGGGCATAACTTTCTTCAAGCTTTAAGTCTATAAAGGGCCTTATTTGTTTGATACTCTACAGCCTTACAAGATTCAATGATGGCATTGGCCTATCAATTGGAACAAATAATGAAATTACAATATTGATGATTTGAAGATCTGGCTGACTCAGCTGACCTCCAGTCTTCACCTCCTCAGATATATCTATTGAAGCGGTCAGCTTCGGACCAAACCTTATCCGCCTGTTCAATAGCAGAGTGCGTCAGACTTGATCTAAACTGGAGCCAGATTCCAACAAGACGCAACTGATCAAGGGGAGCTGGGGCAGAAGCCAAGCTCTCCATATAACAATCATTGGCAGCACCTTGTCTGCTTGATGAACATCTGGTATCTGGACAATTCACTGCAGTCACACATCTGATAAACCCTTCAACTCAGATTCCCCACCAATATAATAGACTCCTCAAATATTGTCCTCAGCTTCATTTACCACAATCTGATTACCAGCTGAGCCTGACTGTCATCTACAAATCATGTTTGTAACCCCTCTATCATATAGAGAAATCCAATACTTGCACTTTTCAAAGTGAGCCTTTTCCCACAACAAACTGGATGCGAGAATCCAAAAAGCTCTGGACATCATCATGTAATTCACTTAGATGAGCCTCATGCGATATAATTTCATTTGTCACAGCTCACCAACTTCTCATGTCACAGTCTCTTATTTAGACATCAGCATCAACTGCCTGACTTCACAGACAAAACTAGGGTTAGTTAAAGAACAGCTCTGTAATCTAGATTGACTCAGTTGAGCAGAGAAAAGGCATCATCATGCTAAATAATGATAATACTCAATCACAACTGAAACCATTTTATAGTAATTCATTTTCCTGGCATCTAAAAATAATTTGAGAAAGGTTTGCTCTGTAAAACTGACTTTTAATTGTCTTTGGTTATTTCATGAAGTCTATTCCATGAGTAAATTCTAAATTCAAGATGGTGGACAATAACGAAATCGAAAGTATATGCCACTTTTTTAAGCAATATTATCTACAAGTTTCTACAGATTAATAGCTGATGAAATTATGAACAAGAGACAAAAACTGTGGTGTACTTCTGGTGTGCATTGATAGTATAAAGTCACTTGACAACAGTTGCCAGCCTCCACAGACACAGCCCAATCGGTGAAAGAAATCAATGTAAACGAAGCTGGCAACATGCAAGACAGGACAAAACATTTAGATAACAGACAAAACAGGACACCACAACAAATCAGCATCCTGTGCACCTTACAGGGTTCAACAGCAGAATGGTTTTCCAGGAAATTCCAGTACTGGAAAACTGATTTTTATTTTTCCAGGATTCTCAAGGAGTTTCCAGGACTGTACGAACCCTGCCTTAGCTCAGAGAGCAGCAGGGCACAACAGGCTCCAACCCAACAAAGGAAACCCACCACCCGCTCAACTTTAGAGGCCAGGGTTCATAACAATCCATAAGTTAACTTGAACGCTTTTTACTTTAAACATTTTTGCCACTTTACCATTTAACAAACTACATGTTTTGCAAAGACTTTGAATTGAGGAAAAATCAACCTTGACATTTTTATAAAGTTGAGACTTAAAGCTACCGGAAAATACAAGTTTTAGTTACAAATTCTAATGGATAAATTCAACAAATTACTTATAACTTATGCCCTTATGGTCGAATTTGTTGAGGATTTAGGGTAATCTGGTTGAGTTGAGGTTGGCACTCCTTGAGAATAATTTTATCTAGAGAACTGATGATAAGGCAATACTATAACATTTAATTAAAAACAAAATTGTTTAATTAATTTTTCTATTTTTTTTATTTATTTATACAAGCCACCTGTTTCAAGCAATAGTTCAGGAAAAAATTATTGACATCTCCTCTGTGTTGTTAATGTGCTAGTCAATTGTGATATAATTTTTTCGGGATTGTTTTAAAGATTAACTTAAAATCAGTTACATTAACTTGGCCTCTAATACTGAAGTGGTGTCTGTCTGTGATATAAATGTCTTTTTCCTGCTCAGCTGACTCAATCTAGACGTTATTCAACAGAGACTAGTTTTGTCTGTGAAGATAGTTTGTCGATACTGATGTCTAAATAAGGGACTGTGACAAAAGAAATTGGTGAGCTGTGACAAATGAAATTATATCAGTTGAGGCCCATCTAAGTGAATTACATGATGGTGTGCACAGCATTGTTGATTCTCTGAGCCTTTTTATCTGGTGTAAAATACTTACTTTGAAAAGTGCAATAATTGGATTTCTCTATGGGATATAGGGTTACAGACATGATTTGTACATGATAGTCTGGCTGAGGTGGTAATCAGATTGTGGAAAATGAAGCGGAGGACAATATTTGAGGAGTTTGTTATATTGGTTGGGAATCTGAGTTGAAGGGTTTATCAGATGTGTGACTGCAGTGGGTCAGGATACCAGAGGTTCATCAAGCAGAAAACGGTCTGCCAAATATTGCGCAGTAGCCTTTTGTTCAAGCTTCCATAGCTCAGAGGTAATGATTACATATGTTGAGGTGATGTCATGTTAACTTGTAAGGTTGCAAAGTTTATTTGATTGAAGTTTAACGTCCTACTCAACAGTATTTCACCTTTATGGAGACTTTGCGCTGCCGGTGTATGGTGGAAAACCGAGAAGAAACCTTGTAAAAATCACTCTGCGAAACTCTGCAGCCTTCCTAAGGTCCACAGGGGGATTGTATGCAAGTTGAAATGCAATTTAAACAGTAGATGGCTTTTTACTTTTTGTTGTGTAGGTATAACAACATTTCATCTGAAGAATAGTTCAAGTTCGAAAAATTTTCTTTAATGTTGTTTAATGTTAATGATGTTGTGAAATGTGGGAGTCAATTGTTGTATAATTTTTTCAGGACTGTAGTTAACTTAAAGCAGTTTAATACATAACTCTAATACTAAAGTGGTATCATTTCATGTGCTTTAGACGTCTTTTCTGTGTTCAGTCGAGTCAATCTAGATAACAAATCTGTTATTCAACAGAGACTTCATGTAGATTCAATGGAGATTTTGTCTGTGAAGATAGGCAGTCAATGCTGATGTCAAATAAGAGACTGACATGAGAAGTTAGTGAGCTGTGACAAATGAAATTATATCAGATGAGGCCCATCTAAGTGAATTACATGATGATGTCCAGAGCTTTGTTCATTCACACGACAGTTTTGCTCTGGTAAAAGGCTCATTTTGAAAAGTGCAATTATTGGATTTCTCTATGGGATAGAGGGATTACAAACATGATTGCTACAGGATAGTCTGGTTGAGCTGGAAATCAAATTGTGGAAAATGAAACTCAGGACAATATTTGAGGAGTCTATTATATCGGTGGGGGATCTGAGTTGAGCGGTTTATCAGATGTGTGACTGCATTGAATTGTCCGGGTACCAGATGTTCATCAAGCAGACAAGGTAGTGCCAATGATCTTAATGGAGAGTAGTTGGCATCTATCCCAGTTCCACTTCATCAGTGGTGTCTCACTGGAATCTGGCACCAGTCTAACTAGAGTCTGACACAGTCTGCTATTGAACGCCGGAAAAGGTTTGGTTGTAAGTTGACCACACCAATGGAAATCTGAGAAGTTGAAGACGAGAGATCATCCAAGTTCACCAGATTTTCCAATCATAAATATTAGAATTTGGGTAATTGTTTCTAGTGTTAAGGTAATGCCATCTCCGATCCCTTAAGGCTGCAAAGTCAGTTGTTCAGTTCAATGCAAAGCCTTCCAGGCATGCATTTATGTGGAGTTATCCACTTAAAAAGGAAAAACAGACACATCTCAACAACAGCAAGAAGACAGTAGTAGACTTTGACTTAAAATCAGCTTTTGCCCAAAGCATCATAATTCCTTTGTCTTACTTCAAATATAAATAGGCAAACTACAGACGCCACGTATTAACTGGAATTTCCAGAGCAGATATGCATTAAAATTCTTAATTTCTTAAGTCCCAAAATTCCAAAAAATGCTTATATCTATTACTTATTCTTATTACCATTTTGATGAGCAGTTGTTTGGAAGGAGAACTGTACTCCTCCAAATTATAGAAAGGGATTACTGGCACAGAGTAGGGAGTACCGGCCTCCGATAAGTAAAAAGGATTCAACAATTGTTGTACATATGCACTTTAAACACAATCTAAAAAATGGCATTGTTTCCGAAGTTTTTCAAAGACTGATAGTGTATACAAAAATCATAATTGTTATAGTTTATTTGGGCCAAATATGATTTCATTTTATCTTGTCTTTACTTCAGAAAATGTGCAACGAACAGTCAAATATTATTTTATATGTAGCAAGATTCTGAATTGGAGTGCCCTTTGGGGTAAGATAAAGCACAGCCTAAATTTCAAGTGTTAATCAACAAAATGTCCCATGAGTTTCAGGCAATCTAACATTATTGTGTTCCAGCAAAATCCACAGGTCTTTCTGGTTTATAGTCAAGTAAGATAATCTTATATGTTGCGAACGCAATTTGAAGTTTAAGTCTGGTATGACCTTAACTAGGACAGTTCCACCCCGAGGCCAGAGAAGAGTTAATGCTTATAGAGCCTCAATCAGGAAACTAACATTATGGGTGGTGGTGTGAATCATCAACCTTGAGACAAAAGTCTTACAGGGACGGTCTTGATAAGAATACCGAGTAAAAGTGAGAAGATTTCATTTCGATTGGGGTTTAACGCTGTACCAGGTAAAAGACGTTATTTGCTTTGAGTCAATAGAATGTGAACTTCCTGTTTATAACAGTTTATCCAAATCTCTAGTACCAGATAGTTCTGTCTGTATCCTACATTTTTATTGTTTAAGCCAAGAATACTCAGTTAATATCTAAGAAATGATGTACCAACATAAAATAAACCACAATGTTGTTCACAATTTGTTCATTTTGAATATGATAAAAACCAGTACTTACCACTGTCATGGTTTCTTGGATGGAATTAAACTGATTGCTGACTGTCACCGTCACGTTATAAACCCCAGTCTCTCGGAATACATGATCCTGAAACAAAGAGTGAAAATCTGTTATTAACTTCAGACTTCTAAATGTCCAAGTTCCCTTAAATTTGTTAAAGTAAGTAAAAACTTGGTTGTCATATTGTTATTCTTGGTTAATATATATAAAAAAAAATCCACATGCGGTGTAGACTGAAAATGGCTCTTAGTAAATCAATGCTTCAACTGAAAATTTCCAACTACAACATTTCTTCCCATCCAATAACTTGATAGTGTTAACAAAACCACATCTATGTCAGCAAGCCAGGAACCAAACACAAATATAATGTTACCAAATATGTTCCTTTGACAAATCTGCCTATAATTTTTGTTAAGTCACAAGAGCAGAAAGACTAATACATAACTCTCATATAGCTGTCTATACCGAAAGAAACTACTACCCTAAATCCTTGACAAATTCGACCCCCTTTACAACTTATAAAACTACATTTTATGCAAATATGGTAAGAAGTGTAGACATACAATTTTATTTTTTTTATAAAGTTCAGACTTTAAATTACCAGAAAATGTAAGTTTTAGTTCCAAATTCACACTTAAACATTCAATAAATTACTTAAATTTTGTGGCCTTAGAGTTCGAATTTGTTGAGGATTTAGGGTATTTATGATTTGTACACAAACCTTGATGGCAGTTGGAATGAGCACAGCTTATCCATTTATTAATCAGACAACAATCTCAGTTTTAATTTAAATTCATGATTCCTAAGATGATTCAAAATGCTTGAACATTAATTATAGACATAAAACATAATAACATCGTTGGAGCCTAGAGTGTCAATCAAACCACAAACTGACAAGACACTAAAGTTGTTTATCTTCATTTTTATCTCCTTTAATCCTCATTTTTGCCCCAAAACCTAAACTTTTGGGAGACTGAAATAATGTACATGTATTGTGTCAGAAAATGTTTTTTAATCTGTTTTAACCTGCTTTACAAAATCATGTATGGCGGAAAAACAAGTCAAGACTATCACTGATAAGGCAAGCCTGCTCAGAACTAGTGGCTTCACCGACTGAACACCAATCACACAATCTGTTATTGCTACAAATGTCCAAGATTTTGGTCACAATAGACAAGCAAGGTGACACTAATGACATGAAATGTAAATAAAATTGACATACCATACACCCTAATCTCTTATTGTATTAAGTAATCCTATTTATTTCTATCACAATAGAACACAAAAATACAGTACAAACAAACTGTCTCGATTTATAGCAAACACCGGGCACAATCAGAGGAGCTTTACACAGAGATCAGAGAGAGACACTAAAGACATGCGCTGACACCAGTTTATTGTTGAACAATGTTGATCACTATCTATTTCGAGACGATATAATTATAGAGAATTGTGCCCGGGGGGGGTGGATCATTTATATAAATGTCTGCCAGTGGTGGCTGTCTTCCTGAGCAGTCGTTTGACGCTGTTGATGGTCTTTTGCTTCATTGACAATCATTTCTATGGCTTTCTTTACTGTTGTCATGGGGTGTCAATCTAAATACATACATTGTATTGGATTGCCATGCATGGCTTCGCTGAGTGACCAAAAATAACACAATCTGTAATTGTTACACATATTTTTCACAGTTCACAGACAATTTGATAGTTAGAGAAAAGAAATTAAAAGTAGCAGACCATATGCAAAAACCCTCCAACTGTATGAAGTAATCTTGTTTGATTCTTGGCGGAAAAGCAGCATTACAGAATGGAATATGCCCATACAAAATTTCATAGCAAACTGCCACAATCAGCGGACCTTTAAAGAGAGAGGTCAACTAGAGCGAGACACTAACAAGACATACCCTGACACCATTTTATTGTCGCTCTCTATCTATTTGAAGACAATATAATTATAGAGGATTGGCCCCGAGGATGGATCATTTATAACAATTTTGCCAGTGATCACTGACTTTCTGGAAAGACATTTGACAAGGTTGATGGTCCTGAGCTTCAGCAGCAATCATTTCTAGGGCTTTCTTAACTGTTATCGCAGGTTGTGATCTAAATACATAAAAGATTGCCCCCAATGACGTACAGGCTTACCACAGCCCACCAATTTGTCATGATCATATCTTGATTGAACAAATAATCTTGTATGTCAAGCCAGCATATTTTTCTTTTTTAGGTGCAGAAAAGCTTATTTCAAAAATCGAAGTAACTTTTCTGACCCTAATTTGAATCTACAATATTATCACCCAAGTTAGGAGGACAGCCATTAAAACATTGTTGAACATGACACATTCTATAATTTGAATCAACAATATTATCACCAAAGGTAGGAGGACAGCCATTAAAATAATTGTCGGACAAAACACATTCTATAATTTGAATCTACACTATTAACATCCAAGGTAGGAGGACAGCCATTTCAAAATTGTCGGTCAAGACACATTCTATAAATCTGACTGTTCATTTGTCTGTTGTAATAGAAAGTACTCCTCATCTCGCTCCCAGGGTAGTGATACCACTAATAATAACTGAGGCAACCAGATCATTTATGCCTGCAGTAAAACCACATGACTTCAACAAAAAGATATATTTTAATGTTTACAAAGACATATTCAACCTCATAAAGCACAATAACATGGTAAGACCACAAGAATCACCCCATGTATGTCATCTTATAACCCTAAGAAGTCATCAGGCTGGAGAACCCAACCAGAAGTTAAGTTAATTTATTCAGGGATTAAATGATGCAAGACTATAAAAGGTGAATGCGTAATCATCCATTATTAATTTCATCAGAAATTAGACACTAAATATCATTTAAAAACAACTTAAGGCACAGGAGTCACAAAGCACTCCTAGTCTAAGATGACCGTAATAACTACGAGTATGCCATACATTCATTGCTTATTA
>JAVFBZ010155910.1:0-12145 GCA_032466195.1 Katharina tunicata | reverse complement strand
ATTCTCTGTATGTTACTCTGCTGGGGCCAGTCTTTCATTACTATTCTCTGTATGTTACTCTGCTGGGGCCAGTCTTTCATTACTATTCTCTGTATGTTACTCTGCTGGGGCCAGTCTTTTAAACTGGGAAATGTTGAGCGTTATTTGAAATAGCACAGAATGTATGCCCCAGATCTCATACCACTAACCGCTACTTTAAAATATAATTCTGAATAATAACAATATTAAGATTGAGGTTTCAGGCATAATAGAGGAATCATAAGTACCCCAAAAAGCATAAAGACAACATTGTGATGGCAACAATAAGCATAAACATGAAATTATAAAACAGTGGATATTATACTAAAATTTTAACTCTTAGTTTTGTACATTTACTTTTTTTTTTCAGCATGTATTTCATTCCGCAGCCTAATATAGATTATTCCAGTTTCTCTCACAATATGACGAGTTGGTATTATGGTTTTATTTCTTTTAAGGTATAGAGTGTTGACGATCTATTGGCAATAAGGTATGTTGTGTTTGCTTGATTAATAGTTTTTGAGTAGGGTTTAAGGCCGGTTTTGCTTAACGTTATTTCCCTCATATGACAGCGCCAGCCCAATGGGTGGAGGAAACCACCCCCAAATGTTTTGTGGACTTGAAAAACAGGACACCTCAGCAACCTGATGCCAGCTTATCTGTAAATCAAACCTTTCTCAAATTAAGATGAATGTCAATCTCGGTTCTGAACAAATTTCTATGTAGCCATATTTTTCAACGGACAAAAGAAAATCAAACAAATTGAGTTCTTGTTGTGTCCAAGTTCAAGGGAAAAGGAATCCAATACATGAGCAAAAGTAAGACAAAAAATAACTCAAACCATTGGATTTGATCCTTCTTTTATTATTATTATTTGCATACCTTAATGTCAAAACATTGGCCCCCACTGATATATTATTAACAAATATGAAATTATCCAATTTAACAAAAATCTTATGTACAAATATTCGTAAATAATGTCTGATATTTACAAGGGCTGTCCAGATTGCACTGCAACTTTACAGAAATTTTAGACGATTCACAGAATTACGATGTTAGCGTGACAATTTTTGGATTTCACAAAATAGGAAACTTACATTTGTGTAAGTGTTTAAAGGGTAAATTAGATCATAATGTTTGATACACAGGTGTTTAGCAAACCACATCAAATAATGTACCAACTGGAAGATGATATTATTAAAATCACAGAGATAATTTCTATAAAAAAATAACTCATTCTATCTAGTAGCACTTTTTCAATTGGATTATTAGTTACATATACATACCATTGTTTGGTTCATATTAATGGAAAGAAAACATAACTGTCCGTAGAGTCTACTCTAGAGATCTTCATAGAAACTTGTACACCACTTCACCGAAAAAAATTTAAATATACCAATTTGGAAAAAAGCTATGCTTAAAGCATTGTCCTTCACAAATAATAATTAAGCTACTATCAGTTTTAGTTTCAGTCGGAACACAAAATTTGAAGGAAAGGCGGCCATTATTTATTTTTGATATCACCTGGGAGTTTTGTACCACCTGGGAGTTGAAATATCACAAATCTCTTACTGCAGGCAAAGTGAACATTTAAGACACTCCAAATAAGATTGAAAGATAATAATATTATTTTTCTTCCTAAACTGTTATTTTTTTTTGTTTGATTGGTGTTAAACTTCCTACTCAAGGCTATTTCACTCATGTGACTATTTTGTGGTGCCGGTGTATAGTGAAAAACCAGGAAGAAGCCTCGAAAAAATCATCCCACAAACTCCTCAGCCACCGGAAAACTTCCCGTACTTACCTAAGCTCCACAGGGGGAATCAAAACTACCGTATTCACAGTACATTGAAGGGGACTTTGTAGTCCAACGTCCAACCACTAAAATACAGCGCGACCAAAGTCTGGTATTTTAAAGCCATAGAGCCATAATTGACTTTGAGCAGTATAGGCATATGGTTTTCAGGTGTGCTTTTAAATTAATATTTTTCTGAATGAGAATTTATCGAATTGATTGTCAGTAATGGCTGCTCATAACTTATAAGTAATATACAAAAATAAATCATGTATAAATCTGAAAAACCGAATCTAATTAGTTTCACTTCATAAAACAAAATTCTTTGGTTTCTGCACAAAGAAACATCCTGATCTCTCTACTCCACTGAGAAACTGTAAATATATCATGGATGACACTGTTTTAATTTGTTTCAATATGATGGCTGTATCTTATTTATAGTCTATACTGATAAAAAAAGGTCATACAAAAAAAGACTACAACTTTGGTTTGTGATTATTGCAACAGTTTTTAGATGATTGAATCCACAAAGCGTTAAAACAAAGTTAAACAAAGTAATAAATATATCACACCAAGTTTATCTGCGGGGAAAAAAAAGATTGAGTTTGAGGGTAAAGTTATTTCCCCATTGAAGGCATGCCAGCCCAATAGGTGAAGGAAACCACATTCGAGGACACTGGCAACAAACAGGCTGGCCACAGGACATTTACAGGACATCAGCCCAACAAACAGGCTCGCCACAGGACATCAGCCCAACAAACAGGGTCGCCACAGGACATCAGCCCCAAAAATCCTCAACAAATTTGACCGTAAAGGCACAAGTTTTAAGTAATTTACTGAATTTATAAATGTGAACAATTGGAACAAAAGCTTATATTTTTCTGTAGTTTCAAATCTGAACTTCATAAAACTTTCAAGATTGTGTTTCTACACTTCTTAACCTTTGCATAACATGCAGTTTTTTTTAGCACCCTAAGCTCTGACAGTCACCCCAGGGGCAGGAAGATATTACTAACCAACCACAATTTCATTCACTGGGAAATAAAAATGTAGCCATTGTTTACAAAATTTACAAATGGCTGCCCTCAATCATAAGGGTCAATAGATGTAGAATTAACATGTAAACTTTTAAAAATACATGTACTGACTCTTTATGTCCACATATTTTCTATTTTTACCACTGTAAAGACTAAAAACATCTGATAGCAGAGAGAGCTGTTCAATTTCGTAATTTTTGGCCTTTAAAATAAATGGTTTCTATTAATCTCAGGCTCTCAGCTAACTAAGAATAGGAGGACAGATGCAGATTTATTCAAATGTAATCAACATCAAAACATTTTGTTTAATTGGTTGGTGAATTAGTTTGTTTGATTGTAGTTTTACGTCGTACTCAAGGTTATTTCAATTATATGATGGCGTGCCAGTCTAATGGTTGAAGGAAACCACCATAAACGATGCTGGCAACATGCAAGACAGGACAAAACATTTACATAACATTAACAAAACAGGACACCACAACAAATCAACATCCTGTGCCCCTAAGCTCAGAGAGCACCAGGGTACAGGAGGCTCCAGCCCAACCACTAACTTGAGAGGAATGAATAAGTTCTGTGTTCAGCTAACCAAGTCAGCTCCACCCAGGTAGATCAAATCACTACATCATACATGTAGTAAATAATATTTCAAAGTCAGTTTTCCTTTATTAGAGCGTTTAGAACTGTTAAATGATATCTCCAGAAGTTGTGGACAAAGTTGACTTAATGTTCAAATGGAGAAACAACAGCACCTTAGAAATGTCAAATTTCAAACATTTACCACAAGTCAAATTAATGCAAGTGAAGTATATGGCTGCTTTTAACACTTATTTGTATTTGGACTGGTAAAATGTAAGTCAATTTGACAATGTGAATTATAAAGTATTATTATTTACACTATTAAATGGAGTAGAAAGGTCTTCTAATTATTGAAAGCAATACATGAAAATTACATGTAAGTAACATTTTGAACTGTGATTTTGAATGAAACACAAGTGGGTTCCACCCTGGATAATTTGATCGTAAAAGTACCAAAAATCTGATTTATAAAAGTAAACTGTGGATATACTGTTAGTTGTAACCTTTGTTGATAGGTGTTTTAACAGTATACATGGTATATGAAGACAGTGTACTATGGCAGTAAACAGGGACACTAACCATAAATAACAAAAACGTTTTGCCCTGTTAAAAACATAATTTTCATCTTTTTGACTTTGGTTTTACACCGTTCATTCTACTCATACGACAGAGGGCCAGGGTGTAGCACACCACCAATAAAGACATTGACAACACACAAAAATGAACAGAACAATAAACATGACACTACCACCAATTGTCTTCCTGATGCTCTTTAGTTTTAAGAGCACCAGACCATAGGAAGCTCCCAATCCAACCACCCACATCAATGACAGCTCAAAACATACTGCTCACCCACACCAATGACAGCATTAACATGCTCAAAACATACTGCTCACCCACACCAATGACAGCATTAACATGCTCAAAACATACTGCTCACCCACACCAATGACAGCATTAACATGCTCAAATCATACTGCTCTCAGCCTTAGTTCTAACTTCTAACCAGCTGTTGTTGGGTACAATTTAGTCAAATAAATATATATATAGCTTCATTCTATGCTTTTGAAGCAGGCTCTTGTTTTTCTTCGTTATCTGAGAACATTGGTAAAGTGGACAAGGCTTTCTCATGAGAAGCTTTCATTTCCCGACGTTTTACTTCCGTGTATAAACCAGAGCCTAACAAAACCACAAAATTACTGAGCCACCATAGAACAGGTTTAACTTCTTTAAAGACAGCAGTGGCGATGACAGTCTGAGCACAAGCCTTAGCCGTTCCTGATATGTTGTGAGTCAAAGGGGACGTAACTTGTATCTGCAGGCCAGTAAGAAATCCGATGCCGAATCCAAAACAGCCAGTGATCGTCATAACTGTCCAAAACGTAACATTCCATAAATGTTTGAATTCGTGCAGAATGTTAACCTCACCCAACAACACCATAATGGGCAGAAACAACACAACAGCGTTGATGTTGTTGTATAAGGTGAGTTTCCAGACGTTATTGTCGACTTTAGGAAGGACCTTTTTGGTGAATATAGCATTGAGAGCCACAAAAGCACTGGCAGAGATTCCAAACACAACTCCCAGGTAAGATAATTCTCCTGAGGAAAAAAATAATTGAAAGTTGAATTTGGTTTAATTAATCTAATTTACACTTAAAATTAATGTTAAAAATTCGGAAAATTTGAAGGTTTACGGTATACTAAATAAGGTTATTATAACTGTTATGGTGGGCACCACTCCAATCAACACTGTATACAGACAAGACAACACAGGGCGTTCAAGGATATGTAAAAAGGTTCTTTGGACAAAAGATTGGGGCACAAAGAATCAGTTTGGTGGAGCCCCTTAGCTTAGAGTACAAGAGAACAAGAATATCCGGCTTAACTTGTTAAAGTAGAGAAACTCACCATCCATCATTATACATGTAGCATCAACTAGACTGCCAAGCAGATTCCCCACGATCCATTGTTTGTTTTATGTTAATGACCATCGTAAATTCATTCTCTTCACGGCCAGAGGCTTAATTGATTGATTGATTGATTGGTGTTTACGTTGTTTTCAAGAGTATTTCACTCATAAGACAGGGGTGTACTCAGTAACAGTAATTGCCATACCAACACAATAATAACTTGTGCAGTATTTTTCTTGGTTTGAAAACTAATCTTCCCAAGCGTTAAGTGTGACACGGTAACAGTGACTAGCACATAGCCATATCACACAATACTTAAGGTTATTTCACTCATATGACGATGTGACAGCCATTTACAGGAGAATAACCAGGTCAAGACAACAATCGACTTCCTGATGCCCCTTAGCTCAGAGAGAACAACACTTAGCATAAGCATATACATTTAAGTTAAATACCATTTTGAATTTTCATTGTACTATTACAACAGAAATCTTTTATTTGAAGAAATTTAGTCAGAAAATAAAGAACATTTAGTATTAAGTGACTAAAGTTTTAGCTTAATTAAATTGACTAAGTGAAGTGAAAGATTGCTACACAAATCTGTACTGACTACCAATTTGGCGAGAATAAAACGTTCTATCTATGAAGCCGATAATAAGGAGATGATTCCACACACATGTACCTGTTTCCTTTTCTTTGGTTATCCCTAACAGGAAGCCAGAAATGATCAATCCACAACATACCAGCGCTTTTATTGATGTCGACGTGTGAAGGATAAAATAAGAAAATATCTGTAAAACAAAATTCGTTTATTCATTATAGTATGTACAGAATATTATATATATTTTTTTAAATTTGGTTCAGGTGTTTTCTTGACCATAAATGTCATTTTAAACTCAACACTGCAGTGCCGTGGTTCAGTTGATTGCACGTTGGACTGCCGAGTCCCCTTCACAATTCACTTTCCAAATAATATTTTCAAATATATTGGCTTTTTGGGGTAATGAAAAAGTTATGATGTTTGTTGGAGGGTACATACATTGTATTTTCTTTATGGCTCGACTGATATTACTAAACAGACCATGCTGATACGACGTATACACATGTAACTAGTAAGTTAACAGGTCGCTACAAGACAGGACCTGTGAAGATGGAACTCCTATACATCAACTGTTGACTGGGTATGAAACAAAGGTGTGTGTTTCTGCCTCAGTTTGACTGCACCATGTACACTGATATTGTTCAACTTGTAATTAAATAATATTTGTTTTAGTCTATAAAAGTTAGTCAAATTTAGAAATAGAACTTTTAAACTTAACAATAAACTTGAGACAATCTTTTGAATCGACCCCGATGAAATAGGCTGTGAAAGCTTGCCTTGTCTTTAAATTATAGGTTCGTCTAGAAAGGGCTATTTTGCCAATTTGTCTTTGTGTTCAAAATGTGAGATAGTCGATGCTCATGCCCTTCTTAAGGTTATTTCACTTCTTTTGGTCACTGAGTATGATAACTGAAAACACCCAAGAAAAGGACACTGGAAATTTCCATTTACTTTACCTTGCACCATTGTTTAGGTGTGTGTATGTTCTTTGGGTAGCTTGTTTTTATATAATATGTTGTGTAGTATAAGAAATACTCTAAATGCTCGACAAATCGACCCCCTTCACAACATAAAACTACATTTTATGCAAAGGGTATTAAGTGTAGACAATTAATTTCAGACTTTAAATTACAAGAAAATGGTTTAGTTCTAAATTTACACTAATACATTCAATAAATTACTTAAAGTTTGTGCCCTTAGAGGTCGAATTTGTTGAGGATTTAGGGTAATGACAACATTTGAAACAACAGTGCATTTAGATCGGAAGATAAAGGTCTGCGGTTCTTCAGGATGCAAATGGTATGAATATTCACATGCTAGATCTAATGAGAATTAATGACAGCAGTCGTCCTCACCACATTGAATATAGTAGTTAAAGATCTTCCAACGAAGTAAAATGAAACACCAAGGTACTTCAAAGATAAATTGTTACAGGTGATCATGCCAGCAAATACCACCGACAAAGGTAAACACTGAAATTAAAATAAATACATCAATAAATATATTTAATACAAACAAAAATGTCAATTGTAAGCCCTTTTGTATTGTCTGTACTGTAAAATATTTACCTGTAACAGTTGTCCTCCAATGTGAAATGATTTGGTCACAAGTTTGCAAAAATTCTATGTTTATTTTCTCTATTTTCAATTTCATAATAAATATATCAAAACAAATCATTATTTAACCAACTGATTTCATGAAACTACTTTACCGCACCAGGTTGAACAGGCATATGGATTGGGCCACCATTAAAAGACATCACAAATGCCACATTAGTTATTAAACATTTTTAAGTCAAGGGCAAATGATTTTGATTTTCTCCTACTTCAAAAGAGTCATTGGAAGCTTGATTTCTTTTTAAGGTTTATGATAATAACTGAAAACAAGGCCTCTAAATCAAAAACAGATCATAATATATTTTCTACAAAGTACAAAAGCAAACAATTTTAACTTCTTTCCTCTTCAAAATGGTCATTGACTCTACTTTGGAAAACTAAATTTAAGAGTCCGACTAAGGATTTTAAGGTTTATGATCATAATTAAAAACTATGCTGGAAAGGCCTCTAAATCGAGAATTGCTTATAATATACGGTATATACGGTGGACCTGCTAGAAACATATTTCAATGTGCATCAGGAACTTACCTCTTTACACAGGTCCAGGCTGATTTTAAATTCTGGAAAGGTGATATACTGGGGCATAAAAGAGCCCAGAGTTCCTAATATAGCACATAGAGCCACCGTAACCACACACTGGTACCAGGTTATAAATACAGGGGCATCCAGCTGCAGAAAAACAGTAACATTTGGGATTTAATTCTCAATTTTAAATCAATTGAAAATTTAATTACCCCACAAATAATGCATTTCAGCACATATTTATGTTTGGGTATTGTCAGGGGATCCTCTCAGTCTGTTGGGTTTCAAACGTCCATGTCTGTAGAACAGGTGGTCTGTACTGTGTACAAGGTTAAGAAAGACAGTTCATTCTGTGTTGTAATATTTAAAAAATTAAAAAATTGGTCCTTTAAAATGTTCATCACAAACAGCACTCGCATTTGTCTTTGCTTTTAAAAACAATTCCTAAATGTGCATTTAGGTCAAACAAATAACACAAAATCACTTGATAATATTAATACCAAATTTAAAAAAAACATATTTTGCATTTTTTTTTTTTTTTTTTTATATTAATACCAACTTCATTTTGTGGCTGCACTGACAAAATCTTAGGTAACCTATAAAATGAGTTTAGATAACCATCTCAGAGAGGAGATCCAGGGCCGAGGTTATAAAAGTCCTTGAGTCTACTCAAGGATTCCGTGCTCAACTTAGTCGACTCCAGAACCATGTTCTAAATTTAAGGTTATAAAAAAAAGTTGAGTACGCCTACCATGCTCAACGGAGAAAGAAAACGTTCGATTCTTGAGCATGGTAGGTACATGTACCATGCTCAAGACTGTACTCAACAAGAAAATATAGTTGAATAAGGCTTTTGATGGGTTTAAATGTGTTTTAACATACCCTTTTTGATTTGATTTTGAAAATCAGCTCTTTATTTTGAGACAAACTTGTTTTCCGTGAAATGCAAAAATGCTTTCGTAGCAGCCGACAAAAACAATGTAACGTCTTTCTACCTCCTACACTGAAGAGCTCCACAAATGCGTGCTCAAGCCGCTGAAATCTGCCTTGATTTTGTACTCAGCTGATAACGTGCTCAACACGTTTTATAACCACCAATTTGAAGCACAACTCAGGGGAGTACGATCTCAGGATTTTGAGCTCAGACTTGAGTTAACTCAAGTTTTTATAACCTCGGCCCCCGGTTCTCCCAAACAGCAGAGGCCTGCTCAGACAGTTCATTGACTGCACAGGTGTGTTAGTGTCACACTTTATCCAACATATGTGACATGGGATAAATGGGTTACAGTTAGAATATATTGAAAAGAGACTTAATCCTCTCTCTGTCAATAGTGTATATTGATATTACTTTTAAAAATGGCCTAGCATTTATTTATAAAGTGTTTGAGATAAAGTGTTATTATTAAACTTTGTGAGAGACAAATTTTATTCTAAATAACACAGTTTGCAATGAACTCTCAAAATTATAATCCGTTACAGGAACTGAAAACAGGTATCCCTTTTGGAAGGACGTTTTAATGAATAGAATACTACATGTTGTATGGGATTTACTGCTTTATACAAAATACTTTGCTTGTTTACATCACTAACTCCATATTAAAGATTTTTAAAATTAATATTAATCCTGTTTGAGCTACATGTAGTTATTTTAGTATACTTGACACATGTGTATGGATTGGGCCAACATTAATATACATCACTAACTCCATACTGAAGATTTTTAATTTCAGAAGTTGGATGTCATGTAGATCATGATGTCACACAAGTTTACTGAAAGCGAAAAGTAAGTAATAAGCTTATCCTTAATCTTCTTCGTCAAATGAGCCATTACTGCCTACATGTACATGTATGTGCTTAATGCTTGTAACATTGTAAGCAGGGTAAGTAAATTTTGACGGAGGATCAATACAGCAGTTATTCACATGAAGATATGAAATATTGATTACTGATTGTTCCTAGCATGTCAAAAGAATCATGAACTATTTATGGAGCTTAATGTATGTATAATGAATATGTAGGATTTTTACACCTAAAATAGTTATGAATTAAATTTTAAACCGTACCTAATGCAATTTAACTTAATAAAATGACAGATTCCCAGCCCAATGTGAGAAGGTATATACTAACGCAATAAATCCTAATCGACACTGGCTGCAAACAAACACAGGACATTTACAGGACACAACACAGGACATCACAATCAAATCAACTTCCAGATGCTCAGGTAACACCAGGATAGGCAAATTACACTTTTTTATGTTTTCAAAAGTTTAAAGTCACATACGCACCCAAATATTCTGTATTTTGGGTTTTCACAGAATCACATGAATTATATATATTTTATTCAAAAAGCAACAGTTATAGGTATTCCGTTAATCCTACCCCCAGGTTTAAAGGTAAAGGTAGTTTAAAAGCCTGGTAAAAATATTTTAAAAAAACCCCAGAAAATTATGCCCAAAATTTCAATTGGAAATATGTCAATCTGCTGTCACATCTCGGACATACTTTGATGTACCAACGTCACTCCTAGTCAACCGTGTTAGCCACACCCCTTACAAGGTTCAAAATGTTGGCTCGTTACAAACAAGGTCATTCACTGCTGCTGGATCAAAGTCTTTTTGACATGTTTGAGCAAATATGGCCAGCCCTGAATAACTGCTAGATTTTTCCTGGTCTGTACAAGCTTTGTACCCAATGAATAATTTTTATTATAACGAGATTGTTTTAATTTCTGAACGAACACCAAATCTGGTCAAAATCAAGGCAAACAGAATTAGTTGTAAAAATCCAAATTTTGGGTGCGTTTGTGACTGACTTTAAAGCTAGAGGTTCTACATTGCATACACAGTAATTAATTTCATTAGTAAGAAAGAAAAAAAAGAAACACTTACTTTGAGTTCTTTATCACTTAATAAGTATTTATTCAGGAACACCATGGCAATAGAGACAACCCTGTAAAGATACATGTATGTGTACATTTAATGAGTTTGTTGTGGGTACAGGACCCCCTGACAAATAGGTTTCAAGGTAGATCACTCATTATGAAGCTATGTTTGTTTGACTGGGGCTGTATGCTCTACTTAAGGATATTTCCCTTATATTATGGCATGCCAGCAGAATGGGCGATTTGTTTGTTTGTTTGATTTGTGTTTAATGTCGTACTCAAGAGTATTTCACCAATATGACGACTTACTAATCTTAATAATTTGCGTTGGCGGTGTATGGTGGAAAACCGGGAAGAAACCTCGTAAAAACCACCCTGGTAACTCCGCAGCCACCGGAAAACTTCCCTTATATACCTGAGGTCATAGATCATTGGACTCCCAGATCTATACTATTTCAAAGTCCTTTCACATACATGTAGCTTTTATAATAGTAATTTATGGATGGAATTGTAGATGATTTAAGGTTAATGGTTTCAGTGGAATTTGGATGGTTGGATTGATTGCTTGGTGGGGTTCTAAGCACTGACTTAAAATTATTTCACCACTTATATGACAGCGCAAGGTCTGAGATCCGTCCACAGGACTTTTTGTCAACTCACGGAATTAATAACATTTCAAATTTTCTTTCTAGATTTCATTTTGATTGTATGTTTGTTTGATTGGTGTTTTAAGTCGTACTCAAGAGTATTTCACCTATACGATGACTTACAAATATTAATAATTTGCATTGCTGGTGTATGGTGGAAACCAGGAAAACTTCCCTTATATAGCTACATGTAAGGTCCACAGCAGGGGTCGAACTTATTCCGGGTACAGTGAAGGGGGTTCCGTAGTCCAAAGCTCAAAAATGGAGCCACAGCGCGGCCCCCAATTTGATTTTGAAGACCAGCTGATTCACTTGCTTAAATATGCCTCACTCTCCAAATCTGTGGATCTGTGGATCTGCGCCTACGTTATGGCTAAAAAGTTATCTATTGATTACTGAATGTAATATATTTGGAGCGGTCTATTTGTGTTTTCGGGAAAAGATCAAATACGTTGCCAAGATCACAGACGCTTGTATCTAGAGAATAATCGCCGAAAGAGAATAATCGCCGAAAACTCATTACACTAGCCCTCTAC
>JAVFBZ010155899.1:5675-18517 GCA_032466195.1 Katharina tunicata | reverse complement strand
GATGGCCTGCCAGCCCAATCGATGAAGGAAACCACACTAAATGAGGCTGGCAACATACATGTACATGTAGTGGATATCACTGTATCTTTACAGGATGAACAAAGGACACTATAACAATCAGCTTCCTGATGCCACTTAGCTCAAAGAGCACTTGGTTGGGCACAGGAGGTTTCCACCCAACTACCTGAGGCAGTACATTGAAAAAAGATGCGCAGTCCAAGGCACAGTCAACTAAACCATGACTGAAAGTGGATTGACTGATTGAGGTGTTTAATGTCGTGTCTGAGGGTATTTCACTTATATAATGTAGATGTTAAAATATTGAAAGAATTTCCTCAGTCGGTAAGATAATGTTTCTTCAGACTTAAGTATGACCTCATGTATAGGCCCCCTATATATGCTCGAAACCTACTGTCTTTAGGCAGAAGGCCAATGATAGTGCCAGACTTAGTACCTGGTGACAGTAGTGGACAGCCGATACGATTTGTCGAAATATCCTTCTTGCATCTCTGCTATCTAATCTGTGTTTAGAGTTGATATAGTCATAGAGTTCCCCACCACTGGCAAAGTCCATCACAAGAACTATCTTCTCTCGATTCTCAAAAACTGTATAAGTAGAAAGCAAAAAAACTGTTACAGCCAAAATATTACAGGGTTTGTATTAAAGTAAATACTATTGTTCTTTTTAGTAATCTTCTTTAACAATCCATACCAGAGTTGTCAATCTTTAAAGTACAACCTCTCTAATATGTATAAAGATTAAAGATAACATCTTAATATGGCTATAATTAATCATGTGGCCAGATTAGCACAATTTAATTTGTGTGAACACGAATTAACATGAGAACTGAATTATGTAACAGTTTCAATGAAGTAGATATACACGTATGGCTGTGTGGAAAATTTGGTGCTGGGATTATTGCAGACAAAATTCAACATGTTGATAACAATTGTACATAGATAATATTTATTAACAGTAAAAAATTTTGTTTTTGTTTTTTGTTTGATTGGTATTTTGTGCCATACTCAAGATTATTTCACTTATATGACAGCGTACCAGCCCAATAGGTGAAGGAAACCAGCATAAACGACGCTGGCAACATGCAAGACAGGAAAAAACATTTACAAAACAGGACACCACAAAAAATCTGCATCCTGTCCCTTAGCTCAGTGAGCACCCCGCAACCCCCCCAGTGCACTTTAAAATATGGATAGAACATTTCCTTTATGGAGGAACAGATACATTTATAAAAAAAAAGAACATTGTTATGATTATCGGTCAGTTGCTTGTCACCTTTCAGATAACTTCAGAAAAGGCTTCTGAGAAAGCTAGATTTCAAACACTTGTTCTATTATATTCAATGACTAAAAGAGAAAATATAAGCTGTTTTCAGGGTTTGTGTGACAAATGGGTAGACACATTGGTCCATAGCTATACTCCGCATACTGCAGACACAAAAAATAACTTATGTAAAAATTTTATCCATTTTCCATGCACAATAGACATTGATCTCTGTCATACCTTAGGAAGACAAGCTATCTGAACTTTGGCCGTCACGAGTCAACGATAATTGATTGACAACTTTGACAGATGTCTTCTTTGACTTTTATTGTGGTGTGACCAGCCACACATCGGTTCTGTAAACATGTGCACTTTGATATCAAATTAACCATTCTTCATTTATTATATTATTTTTATTTTTATTGGCATAAAGTGACATACCTACACCTACATGAAGTGGCCAAAATGCATTTCTTACAAGTTCTTTCAACTTCAGATTGCATAAATCAGTTTACCAAACAGGTTTGAATGTTTAAATATGTATGAGCTAACATGGATAAAATTAAAAATTTCTCACGAACAAAAATCATTAAAATGTTTTACCAGATGCTGCATCAAGATTAACAATTCAAACTAGGTTTGTATAGTTGCCTCTTTTACAATGGGGCATGAGAGTGAAACAACCTTTAACATGGCGTGAAACCCAATCAAACAAGGAACTAAACCAGCTTTTCATTTGCCACACAGCAGCAAAAAAACGTTGTCATTCAAAATGAAAAAACAAGCAAATTATTGAAACAGTTGTCTCAACATTTATTTCTTGTTGTTATTGTAATTTTGAGTTCCAAATAAGTGTAAATGACTTCCACAAATTAAAGTAGGCTGCCTTGACCTAACGTTTGTTAAGCTGACGATATTTGATTGTCCGTGTTTTACAAAACCTCTGAAGATAGATTGATCAACATCACTCCACTAGAATACAGTGCACGGTTTGCAGGCTTTGTTGTTCAAGGGTTTAGCCTGAATTACTGACTTTACCCTCTGACGATCCAGTCTCATTGTCCCTGATTAACAGCTAATTCTAACCTTGGGGCCTCATGCCCAAAGTTACTAGAGGCAAACTTGTTCAGCCACAAAATTAAACTATAAATGTATTTGCAAACAAGTTAACCAAATGTCTAAGATCGACTTTTTCCTTGAAAAAAAAAGTTGATAAAATATAGAGATTAACTTGTATGTACATGCATAAACAATGTATGTTTGCAGATTGACAATACATATACCTTGAAGTGTTACAAAACAGTTCGTATTTTGAAAAGAATAGCCTAATACCACAATTCTGGGATCAACATTGGCATACGTGTAGGTCTATGGGAACAACAGCATTGAAATAGATCATTAAATATTGACCAAATAATAGCCTTTAAACTTCACAAAGACCTCACCAAAAAAACTTTAACATTATACAACAGTTGTATACGGATTCATTTAACACGTTGAAAAAGGGCCCAAAAATTCAGATCGTTTATGCCATAAAAGGGCCCCAAATAAAAATCCTAAATAGGACCCTTTTAATACCTTTTAATGTATGCAGGGTGTATAAAAAAAGCCCCCTTAATCATAACAGAGATATTCAGCATATTTTGTAACTCATAATGTACTTGCACAAAATACAGAAGAAAATACTTGAATAGGAGTTTTAACATGTTCAGTGGGCTCTGTATTATCTATACAATTCTAATACCAGTAAATCAATAATAGTATCCAGAGTACTGTTTGGACAGATTTTACCTGGGTGCATTACTTTTGTCAATAATCTGTTATCACCTTGAGATATGTGCTTCTTGGAAGTGACCTCAATATTCTAAATTAAATGTAAATGTAACTTATTTAAGTGGCCTGCAACATGCCCAGCTACATGTACGATGCTGTTAACAGTCTGAGTAGTGAGTACAGCATGTAAAGTGTTTTGCAGTTGTCGTCGGACAATATATAGTTTTTTCAAAACTATACTCCTCAGGACACCACAACAAGTCAGCTTCCTGATGCCTCTTAGCTCAGAGAGGGCTATGGCATAGGAAGTTCCCACCATCCAGCCACTATATTCCTTAAAAAGCTATATTTTATACTATTACATTTAGATTTTAGCTCAGAAATTCTGGTAAAATTATTCCACATAGAAATGAGGACAGCATCAGAAAATTCAGAATGCTGTCCTAGTTTCTATGTGGACTAATGGGACCGATGTACCTTACTCCAGGTGAGAATCTCTTAACACCTCTTTACTTGCCTGATTGGATTAATGGAGGTGATTCAATAAAGTAAACTAAATGCATTTCATTTATGGTACATGGTAAATTCTCAATTTTCAAATTGTTCAGGTCTACAAAGATAAGACCAACAATTCTGTTAAGTGATTGTGCTAAGCACCTTGTTCGTTTCTGAAAAGTGTTGCACTTCCTTTTACAGTGCATTTCTTTGTTCGGCTCAAGACATTTTTTAAAAATATATTCTCCCAAAAATATCAAGGGACATGTTCTGCGTCTGGTATGTATATAAACCAAAGTTATGTTTGCACGGGGCTGCCTGTCAACAGATTGATACTTGTCCATTTGTAAGGTGGTGACCTGAATTAAAAAGCTAAGTTAATTGGGGGTGGCTTGACCTCCAGTCGTAAACACTCTTAATATTTGAACCTTCAACACAACGATCGTCCATAATATAATTACCCACAAGTATTCAAATTTTACTTACAACTGGATTGCATCAAACATATCTGAAAACTATACCTACATGTACTTCAGAGGCCATAATGTAAAATCCAGACTAAATGACAATTTTACAGAGATGGATATCCCATATGAATTTTTTAGTTAAAATTCAACCAGGGACATTCCAATTGCATCAACTAGGACTGTATCAAATTTTACCGTTTCTAACTTACATGCACATGTACAAGTGACATTTAAATCTACATGTACTTATCCATCTACAAACTCTACCACTTAAAGGAATTATAATTCTTCAAATTTAATAAATGACATTTTCAAATCATATTATTAGGGTATTTCGACAAGCCAGGTGAAGTCAAACTTCCAAGCAAACAGGCTGACATGAGAGGCTCGGAAGTGAAACTACAGCGGGTGACCTCTAAAAGGAAATGGGCTGACCCGCAGACAACAGGGGCTTACAGTTTGACACCCTCACACAAAGGACTGCTGATGACACCCCATAATTCAAAGCTTCTTAACCTCCTTTGAGTGCCGTACTCGCTCAACTGTCTTAATATTTCCTTAATACATGTATGTGTGTCGGCACTTCAGCAACAGGAGGCAGGTGAAAGAAAAAAAAGAGGATCTGAAAAGAAATTCTAAGGTTGCACCTGTTCCATGAGAAAGAAAGTTTTGTTAATTATAATATTTTGTATATTTCATTTGCTTGCAGAACATGGATTTATAGATTTTTTAACAATGTACCTCAATAAGCATGTATCCAAAAAACAAGGATACTGTTTTTTCTTCTCGCTTCAGTTTAATTTTGTTTGTTTGATTGGGGTTTTATGCCGCACTCAAGGTTATTTAACTTATATGCCAGCCCAATCAGTGAAGGAAGCCACCGTAAACGACGCTGGCAACATGCAAGACAGGACAAAACATTTGCATAAAATTAACAAAACAGGACACCACAACAAAGAGGCATCCTGTGCCCAATAGCTCAGAGAGCACCAGGGCACAGGAGGCGCTCACCCAATCACCTGCAGTTTCATTTTAATGACATTAAAATAAATTAATGCATGTCTAGCTACAATTATCAATTCAATGATTATTATGATTAATAAACTACTTTGTATAATGCAAAGTTATATAGTATGACAGGTTAAAAGAGGAAACGAAAATAAAAATATAACAATTTCACAAATTAAAGACTCAACTGCAATCTATCACTTGTAAAATAGGGTGCGATTTGCTTACATACATGATTTTTATGTGTAATTTTGTTTTCTCTCAGCAAGAAGTTTAACATGTACTTAGACATAAATGTCTTCATTCATGGCCAGGTAAAACAAAGAATATTTGTTTTTAACCACATAGTTTTTTTATTTATTTTTTTTTTATCAAGAATTCTAAACCTCAAAACTAAGGCAGAGCGATGAATATCCCTGGATACAGCCCAGATTCGTAGTGCAGGGAACACGTAAACTACATATGTATGTGTTAACATTGGAAGTGACACTCAGGAGAGATGGATACTCCAACACAAAGGTTGCGTCTTCAAATATTTGACCAGCAAAATCATAAGGAGAGATTTTTGTTTGACTTTGCCAGAATAATCCGACACTTTCATGTGAGCTCTTGGATAACATCTAAATCCACAATGAGGGATTGTGAGAACAAACAACGCCGCACTTTCCCTTCCGCAAGGTATCCCAGGGCTGTTACAATTACAATGAATTCCTCCTAGATCTCCTCCGTTCTTGTTGTATTTTCAAGATTTAAAGCCGTCCGTAGATAAGCATATCCCGTAACAGGACGGCCAGATAACCATTATATATAAGCATCCTGCGAGGAGGAAGATGTTTTGTTGTTATATCATATAGACGCGTTCTTTTCTCCTGCCTAGTAGGGATATGTTACTTTTCCAGATTTGGCCTTTAAATCCACCTTACTTCATATTCCCTTAAACAGGATAAGATATTATTTATATAATCGCCAGCATCGTGAAGAGACAAGAAAATTTTTTTCTCATATAAACATAGCTGTACACTTGTTTCTCCTGTCTAGCATTAGTAGTTACTATTAAAGAAACGGTCTTTAAATTCACCTTATTTCAGAATTAATTATAACAAGAGGATTGTTTGTTTGCTTGATTTTTTCCTTACTCAAGGTCATTTCACTCCGCCATTTAGGCCAAAGAAACCACCCTAACCGACACTGGCAAAACACAGGACAGTTACAGGACGAAAAACAGGACACTGCAACAAATCAGCTTACTGAGTCATTAGCTCCAGGGTACAGGAGGCTCCCATTTAAACACTCGCTATAACAAGAGTAAGACGTTCTTGTTGCATAGCTGGGGCCAGTAATACAAAGCGCGCACACTGCCGCACGGCTTACGTCATCATTGATCACCATGATCTAGCACGGAAGGTATTGTGTCGTGATGACAATTAAGTCTGACGAAAACCACGTTCTCTTCGTAGGACCGGCCCCATGGATATATAGAACTTTTATAGAAATGGTGTTATAATCCACCATAAGTTTTTAAACTTATTTTTCCGTATTTTTTAAATTTTCTCAACAACATTTTTTGTGTTATGCAGAGCTAAATTCGGGGAAGCAACTAGAGTTATGGAAATTAAAGCTTTTTCTTTAACCACTAAATACAAGAATACATGTGTATACTGTAATATTTCTGATCCTTTTTAATTCTGGCAGTCTTAGGAGGTGCTTGAGAAAGTTAAAATTTACGGGATTTAATACAAAGTAAATTTACATATATACATTCATGCAAGGTCATATGCATGGCCCACTCTGTTCACTATTAACAGGAGTTTTACGTTTGGAACTCATATGAAAGTGTGCCAACCAAATTACTGCAGAACTGCATGTGAACAGCCTCTCAGAGATTGGCAACAGGCAAAAGTCAAACATCTGGAAGAAACACCAATTGAACCACAAAACATGACACCCAAATAGATCACCTTCTTAATTTGTCTTCGCAGGTGGTTGGGTGGGAGCTTCCTGTGCTCTGGTGCTCTCTGAGCTAAGGGGTAAAGAGATCGATTGGGGTTTTAAAAGAACATTACAACTTAAGGTCATTTCACTCATGATGTTGTACCAGCTCAATGGGTGAAGGAAACCACCCTCAACAAAAGAGAGACTCAAAATATATGTAGGACACGAAAACAAATCAGTGTATGTGTCTGTTGCTTGTGTTGTTGAGTGGGGTATGAGAGAAATAATCTTAACTCTTAATAGTACTTTCATGTACATGTAGATCAGAAAGTTCTATAGTATAGTAATTTAAGCCAACCACCGCCAGTTTACGTGGCTAAAAAAATGTACATTTGTACATGTATATCTGGGACCTATATATTAGGTCCGAGTGTATATGGAATATTTCATCTCCAAATGAAGAAAGAACATCTTAGCACTATGCACATGTTTCTTACACAGCAACTGCGGCTTCCAACAGTAAAATATTAAATTCCACATTTTTACACTAAATTGTGTATATAATACTCAATCTGCCATCTATATACCTAATATATGTTTTTTATTTTTACACTTATCCTCTCTTATCCCTTACATGATTTCAAATATATATTTCTGGCATTCTGCACAATGTTGTCACTGCATTGGGCCGTGGTCCATGTAACACATTCAATCAATGTCTATCACGTGTGTTTTCATACACCACATCAAAGGAATAACATAATAGCATAGCAGACACCAACGTCAACAGAGTAGCACCATGTCGTCTGCAGATCAACATTCTGCATTTTTGACAATTTTTCTGTCATTCCTTACACACAAATTTGAATGAAAAAGGTGGGATATTACGTTGTGCAATATGAGAGATCTTTAAATCCAAATTTAAGAGCAAAGGTGAATAATAAAAAAATAGAAATAAAAATAACTTTCAGATGAGGTCTAAAAGAAAAACATGAGCACATTGGTCAAGATTTTGAACAATTTTGATATTTCTTTATAAAGAAAAAGAAAATATAGGACAAAAATTGACAATATTTATAGGAGTTAAGAGACAAATATTCCTTCAAATATAAAAATGACATAGGGAATCCAAGCTGGGAAAGTCTTTGTACTTTTTCGCATTACAAGTATGATAATTTTTTAGACTTTTATTCAAACTTTCGTAGCTATTTTGGTCAACATTTGTGTTTCTCTCAACTTGCATTTATTTAATTTTTTTTTAAGTAACTGGCAGGGTAATTTTAGATTGAAAGCTTTTAGAGATTTACTCCTAGCTATGGCTCACAACTTGGTTAAAAGATTAACATAAATGTAGAAATAGAAGAAATTATTTAATAAAGTACAATTGTATGCACTAACAAAACAGTTAATGAAAATATAATTTTTATGATAATTCTTTTTTATCAAAATGTCAAATATGAAATGCATGGGGTCATGATTACTTTATTTTGTTTGCTCTTGTAAATAAACTCAGTAAACATTTAGACATAAGTTTGTCGACTTATTAGAATGGGAGAAATGCCGAGATTGAATCCTGCCAATCGTAACATCGCCACTGGAAGCCTTGAAGCTGGAGTTCCAGTCAGCTATTGCACGTAATTATCATATGCTCCTTAGCACCATACATGCATCTCGTTTATGGGATAGGTATAGCGCCTCAATTCTACACAAGACTGTCAGATAAGTGGTAGACCATGCTTCTCTTTCTCTGCACAAGATGGCTGCATCAAGGTCATTTATTTATGCCATTGCAATGGGTCACAACCAGTGAAACTAGTCTGGCCTGAGGGGGGTGTCAGACCAAAGAAGAATGTCGGACCAGAGGAGGGTGTCGGACCAGAGGAGGGTGTCGGACAAGAGGAGGGTGTCGGACCAGAGGAGGGTGCCGGACCAGAGGAGGGTGCCGGACCAGAGGAGGGTGCCGGACCAGAGGAGGGTGCCGGACCAGAGGAGGGTGTCGGACCAGAGGAGGGTGTCGGACCAGAGGAGGGTGTCAGACGAGAGGAGGGTGTCAGACCAAAGGATCAATAACTGTTTGCAAGAGGTGGAAATTTGACTGAAACAACTGGTACATGTACATGTAGTTGGTCCTGTACTGAGACTTTTGCATCCACATCAATATGTCCAACGGTGCAAAAACTTGCCGGCTTGTCAGTGACGGCTTCTCCTTCAAGGATTTGATGGAAGACAGCGTGTCTTTTTCTACCAACACCAAAATTTATGCTTTTCGCCGCACTACACGTACATATTCGAACCAACAGGTGGAGAGAATTTGAGGAGCGATTCTATAACCATAGATACATGTATAACTCAATGCTGGTCAAGCAGAATATGAATGTGATGCTGCTGATGCGTTACATTGACCAAATTGAACAAAGACTCTTTTATGGATGAACAATTACACCAGCTAACACACAGCTCATGCCACTGACCAGCGTGTTGCAGGAAGAAACTGTGAGGAATTCCACAGAACAGATTCCCTAGACTTATTCAGTTTGTTCAAAGGAGGTGTACAGCAGTGATAGCAACAATCAGTGGTCACACCACGTACTGATCAGAACGCCACCTTGTTCACAAGACATTCAGAGATGTAAATACATGTTTGTGCACAGCATAGATCACTATCATCATGCTTAATTCCATTATTACGGAAACCAAATGACATGAAACAAGAACAGTGTACATTTTAGGTGACCAAATAAAACATATTTAAATTACATTTGAAAAAAAGAAAGAAGAGTTTATGTTATCTGAAATCTGAATGACCATTTCAGAAGTTTTTTCAACTTCCGGTAATACATAGTTTTTTGGCTGCACAAACAGTAAATATATACCAGGTCTACATAATGTATCATAATTAGCCTATCTCACATCTCTACATTCAAATTCAATACAGAATCTGTACAAACTCCAGTTCGTTTTTTTTATGTCAACAGCACTCTTGTTCAAAATGAACCGGACACTGTTTCATAGGCGACATATTATTAACTTGACGTATTGTTTTTGAACATCACAGACTTTTTGGGATGTGCAAGCAGCACAAAAATCAACGAAACAAAGGTAAATTTCAATGCCAAACCTCGCCCCTAAGGAAAAACGATTTTGATTGTATTGTGTTGTTGTCGTCAATGTGTAAATCTGTATTGATCCTGTTAAAGCAGTGTTAATGTAGTGGCAGTAGGCAGCCTAAGAGCTTGTCAGGCTCTAACGGAACAATGTCACACCATAGCCCCAAGGTAACTAAACAATCCTACACAATAACATTACTCTTCGTGTAAGACTCACTGGATTTATAAGTGAATTCCCTGCCTCAAAAGATTCTTAAGGAAAACAAAAATAACACAAATATACATTTACAATTGTTCTTGAATACTTGTATCCACATCAGAAGCGGTTAACACCCATAGCAAATATTAAGAAGGAATTCATGAACACTCAAGCTTTTCATTAATGGAGCTACACATGGGTGTTATTGGGATAGTTTAACACTTCTGTCAACAACACAAAAACAGTTCTATTTTAGTTGCCGGCAAAATTGAAACTTAACTAGCAGACTTCGGAGTGAAGTTTTAAAAACCAAACAGTTCCAATAAGCCAAGATGGATACATGTAACTGCCACAAGATGGCTAACATCGTCAAGAGTTAAAAGGCTGGAATCAAAATTGCTACGTACTCAATAAAATATTTTTACACAAGCCAAGTTTCGCAAAAATGAATTAAGATTAATGTGCGAGTAAATGTGAATTAAAATAAAAAATTTAGGGGTCTTTACTATTACATGTATAAGCAATTGAGACCACTTTGTTTACAGAGCTATGTTTCTCAATGACACATATTTAAGTTGAGCGGATGACGTACCTTCTCTAACATTGATGATGTGCGGGTGCTGTAGTTTAGCCATCACTTTTATTTCTCTACGGATGCGGGTTAAGTCCTGCTCATCTTGAATCTTCTTCTTCCTGATGTATTTAATAGCCACCTGAAAGCATTGATAAGGTCCAAATAATCAATTAGATCATTAGTTTATTACTTTGAAGTGTTTAGCTTTACTTCTGTGTTTTTTGTCACCAATACCACAGAGACAACATGAAATTTATTTTAATTTATTTGATTGCGGGCTTATATAAACCGCCCACAATGACACTGGCAACAGACAAAGAAAGCACTTGAGCGCTGAACAGGATTCAGGCTACAGGATCTCTGGCTTTTGATAGATTGAAAGATGTTTAACGAAGTGCTCAAAGGTATTTCATTTGTATGGCGGTCATGTATAGGAAGAGATTTATAACCCTTAGATTTCAAGTGAATTCAAGAGAAAAGTTTTGTAATAAATGTACATGTATGTATACCAAAGCTTAACATTTGATGAATGATGGCCCTGATGACGTTAACATACAGTTGACACTAAGAATAATAAAAAAAAAAACACAACAAAACAAGCATTGCCTTGCAATACTAGCCTCTAATGGACTTGAAATTGCACAATGTTCACGAGTCTTTAACTGTTTTTTAAGCTTTGAGTTTAAATATTTATAAATATTTAAAAAAAAAATCCCAATGTGCTGTATTAATAAGAATGTCTGTGTGACACAACAAAAAAACATTGAAATATAAACACTTCTTCTGTTACTCTCATTTTCACTTGTATAATATGAAACCGTTTGTAACTTTTCTTCTAGATTCTTCAACAGATTGTAAGTGTTATTAAAATTTCCAATGTTCAGTTAGCACAGAAATACAAACTTCTTTGTAGTAATTTTCAATAAATCATTTAAGGAGTAACAAGTTACTGTAGTTTGGTTGAAAAGCCTTTTTGATTTTAGTCACAATGCATGAAATTGTTTGTAAATAACATTATGTATCTCATTTATTATTCAATATTTTTGTAAAACATCTTCTAAAATCATCCATAGATTGCAATCTAAATGTATTGTCGGTACACAAATATACATGCATGTACATGTAGCATTATTTACAATAAACTGCTATTGTCGATGTTTGTTTGATGTTTTTAATCTTTTAATTTAAGCCTTATCTACATATATATACGGAAATTAAAATCATTATTCTAGACTATCAACACATATGACAGGACTTCCTCAGAAAATCTTTTACATATTTTAATCACATAACAATAAACAACGTTCTTTTGTGAAAAGTTTCTTAGTAAATAAAAAAAAAACGAAAGCCTTAATTGAATAAATTTGAATGATTAATAAAGTTAATGAATGTAAATTAAAAACATATACCATTAGCTTTTGATTGTGAGCCATTTAAATATGCATAAATGCATACTAATTTAATAAAAAAAAGTTTAATACCAAGGAAAGGATTTTATATATCAATATGTTGCTATCAAAGTTGAGTACATTGATAAGTTTATTTCTGGACACTTTTCATTGATGAATACATGTACATGTATTATCTTAAATCCTCAATAAATTCAACACCTTTACCACTTAAATTAAATGTAATGCAAAGACAAAGATGTGCAGAAACACACTCTTTAATTTTTTTTATGAAGTTCAGACTTAGTCAAATATATATATATATATATTTTTTTTTTTAGAATTTAGTGTATCGTAAGTAGTTCTATTACTGATTACCATACAGCACAGCTTGGCGGCATGTAAAGTGAATACTTAATTTAGTTCATTGTTGTCACCTTCACGCGTAATTCAATTTGTGAAAAGGCCCCAAAACAGCAACAATACAAAACACAGTTAAAAATCTCAAAGATATACAAGGCAACCTGTAAATTTCCCTTGTATATATATATTTTTGTCAAGAGTAATCACACTGGCACAGGGATATAGAAATCTGAATATATATATGTACAAATCAC
>JAVFBZ010155888.1:0-18519 GCA_032466195.1 Katharina tunicata | reverse complement strand
TTGGTGTCAAATCCTCCGCTATGTTCTTTGAAACTGGGTGATTTTAAAGCTGTCACTGATGGTTCGTGAACGTATATAACCGAAGACTGAAGCAACTGGTCCCAGAAAATCTTCGGAAAATCATAAAGGATCAATAAAAGCAGAGGTTTTATGTACACTTGATATGTTTGTCCATTGTGATCAATCCAGTTAAATAATGGTTTTCCGTCACTAATGTAGCATAAAATAAAATAAGCCATTGCAGAAACATAACGATTTTACAAACAATATCACTTGATTCTGGTTGATCGGAACGCAATAGGTTAATGATAAAATAAGTCTATGTCATTAAAGCAATTCAAAGAACAAAATGCTTCCTCCCATTAAGCCGTTCATTGATGCATCAAATCTTCGGGTATAGTCTATTTAATCAGTACATCAGCCATTGTCATCCATTTGAATAATGATATAATTCCTTGCGCTCTAAGCCTGTCTTTAGGAACTATTTTTCGCAACGACATTTTTCAGAATGATGCTCCAGGTTATTTCAAACACAAAAGTATGAGAGCATCTTTATAGTTATTTACTGTGAGCTTATTCCAGATTCAATAAGGATTGAAATTTGGACGAAAAACCACACATGGATATTTCAGTGGTTTAACAGTGCAATTACTCTAATAGGAACTGTCCGTGTGGAGCAAATTTATTCACTTCCTTACCTCCTTGATTCTGACGATTACACCTTCATGGATGGCTAAGCCACTTTACAAGCAAAGTTGTCTGATATTTATATAAGAAAGAAACCAGACGATTAATGACCAGAATCTACTCTAAATATTTATAATTGACTTCCTCTATAATTTATATGGTTTCCGCCTTTGGGGGAAAAACACAGATGCTCATTTGATTTAAACAAGTTTCAATTAATGTGTTTCGTGGTCTTTTTAAGACATTTTAAAGGTTTTTACCTATTTGGAGAAACGGGTTATTAAAAGAAGGGCTATATTTAAACCAACTTCTGCCGGTTTTGACGTATATGTCATTATATTCCGGATCAACGGAGAATTTTAATATAGATTATTGCGATAACTCTTAATAAAGTGACGGTTTACATTGTCAAATTCGAGCAAAACCTTTTTCTCGTAGAAAATTAAGTGGTTTTCATTAGAGTTTGCGCTGCTAAACATATATCAAACTGTGATTGAAATGAGTGGTTCGTGTTGTTTTTGGTTATGAATATATATAAACTCTGCGGAAACGATGTTTCAATAAAGTAAATTCTCCAGTTAGTTTGAATGTCAATCGAAACTTTATTTATTGCCCTCGAATAAAAATAAATGGACGTAGAGCTCAATAAGATTGCATGTTTTTCAATTATTCTTGGCGTGTTTAAATTGTGTAAAACGCAAAGAAAGCGCAAGCACGAACCACTCCTGTCCTACATGTACACTTTCTTGCTAATGTCAAGATGTCTCAAATCCTCTAATTTCCGCTATAAATAGTTTATGTATAATAATTATATGTACAGCCAGACACTCACAAAACGTACTCAAACAAACAAACAAAAACTGTGTTTGTTTCCCCACGGTATAGGGAAATTCCATATTCCGCATTCTTGTTTATCTTCAAACTTTAATTTTAACGCACCTTTTCTCAACATGAACTTCCATAGCGCACATAAAAGTTGTACTTTAGAGTTTTCAACAAGCCACTGAAAATTGTAAAATTGTTTTACGACTAAGTTATTGTTTATTTTACTCGGGACATACATAGATGTTGAACTTTGTTTGTTCCATACAACGTTAATCTGCTCTTATTTGCTTTATACTCTTGTTTTTTGCATTTATCTAATAATCAACAAGATATGTAATTACACGACTCTATTCACGATGATTAAGTCTCGTTAGACAACTAGTTCCGCTAGATAATAATAACAATGGAGGTCGCTCTACACTAAATAAAGTTTTTGCCACCTCAAGAGAAGACAAACGTGATCTGATTTGAAATGAGCCAGAGAAAAACATCATCCTCTTTGTCCCGGAATTTATAACATAGGTTTATTGACTACAGAATATTCTATGAACTAAATAAAAAAACATGGCAGGGTTCATTTTCAAAGTCAAAAACGTGTTATATTACAAAAATCTATATATACAGCATATATTAACGATTCAAGGGAAAACGCATTTTTTCCGCGCTTAAAACATTTTTGATTTTAGCACATCTTGTTCTCGACAGATATTTACGTGTTAATAATGCCCAATGTCTTTTATAGTCATATGTTACATAAAGCTGTATAGAAAAACGAAACGAAGGGATTGAAATCTGTCACAAAAACTCTTCGTTAGCCATGTAAGATCAAATTACCTACAAGCAAGTGTTTCTCTCTAGCAAGATATTGTTTGTTTAACAAAAATCGTTGTATGAACAAAACCACTGTCGAGGCCGAAGTTCTATTCCGGAAAGGGCATGAGACCTCATGTACGTTGGAGTGTTTTAAATACAGGTTGCGCAGTCTTCCTAAACAAATTGAAGCTCCTTGTTTGCAATTAATCATAACTTGTTTCAGCTGCATGCTGGGAATGTAACAAAACATAACTTTGATGGATTTTCAACTTCTGGGTACAATTATAAGCAGTGTTTTGGTCTAGTTGCTACGACCATTTTCAAGCAATTTGATAGAACGCATTAAAAACAAACTAGCAGCTAGACCGAAGCGTTGCTTATACCAGGAAGATGAAAATCCATCAATATTATGTATTGTTAATTAATCCTTAGACTAAAGATGTCATAGTTATGTACTGATTTCACGAGTACAGACTAAGTAATTGACGTACCTTTAACAGTGCAGATAGCTTCCAACATTACATCTCCGTTGTTCCACTCCATAGGCGTTAATCAGTGCGTGATAATATCGATAAGAAATTGCTTTTGAAGTAAATAATAAATCTAAGATCGTAACCAATCGAATCATTGAATGAATAGAAACAGCAACAAAAAGCACCATTTAAGACATTTTGGTAAAGCGGAAGAGACTTAATATCGCTAAATGTTCGTATGCATCCATTGTTGCTTTGTACATTGTAATTGTGAATAACTTAATCAATATAATCCGCATAAAATAAACATAACGTTTACTTGTAACTGATCACAAAGAAGTAACTATTGGCTTGTTATACTACACAGTAGGTTCGGAAATGGAAAATGAAATAGTCAATTATTTATAATAAAAATATATTGTAATTTTCCCTAATCATTAGCTGAGTGTTTCCCTAATATTTCTCTATATTGAAGAGGAATAAGGTGCACAAAGACCTATTCAGCGATTTAATTGATCTATTACACGTTTTGAAATGTTTAGTATCACCTGTTGTTTCTTCCAGATTAAAAGCATATTTCAAATTTATATTAAGAAATTAATTTCTTCCATAATTACGTAAGGGATTTGTACGGTTTCTGTTACTAAGCGAAACCCCCAAACCAAAACAAAAGACGCAATTTTTTAAAATTAAAATCGATATACTCAATAATTATTTTGACACAATATATGACATTCAAGTTTATTTTGTTTAGACAACAGACGTCGGGTCTTGTTGGATACTGCATAATTTATTAACTTTGATAATCTAAATGTTTAGGCACAAGTACATCTGCCTGTTTTTTTGTCATCACAAAGTCTGTTATTTTAAAAAGATCCCATTTATGTAATAATTATTAGACGAGAGATAAACGACAGAAAAAGGCTCAACCACAGTTAATTGAAAATAATGTTAATAAATCTCTTAAACGATTTGCTCTGAGAAACAGGTATGGATTATTTTTAGACATTTCCAACAAAGTCTGTTAGGATTTCACTGATAGCTACTTTGACATTTCAACTTGAAGCTCTTTGCAGTCAAGAAGGGAACGAAATCGATATATTCAATAGCATTTGTACGTCTTAATTGACAGTGATTGCCAAAGAAATTGCCCAAGTGAATTGCACTTCTACACTATTAAATTACAAACCTGGATCCTAAGAAGGTGAGATGACATTTGGAAGTTTATTAAAAATTTATGTGGGTCGAGTTCAACGCGTAAGTTTATAAAAAGTACCCTTAAAGGTCAATCGCCACAAATTAGCACAAGGCGTCGGTAGATGTAGCTTTGTAACTATGGTTTAAAGTAAGCCTTGTGTGGAGAAAAGTGGTAGCTGGATTAACGGCGCAGGGTAAAAGACAGTTAGCCACTTTTTCTTAATAGTCGAAAATTATAAAATCTTAGACGTTGAGAATTTTCTAAATGATCGATCGAGTTGGGGTCAAACAAAATTTGTCACTTTAGAAATTAAGTCCGCCTCGGAGTTAATGTATTTTGCTGAATTTGAGTCACGTCTCAATGTTTTAATTCTATCTTGAAATGATTAGGCATTTGTGGACAAATTTGAAGAAAGTTTTCCATTAATTATATAAGTGATTTCTGGTGTCAAAAAGGTCGACTTTTAAATTGCAGGATTTATCCATCAAATTGAATGGGATTTACGACACATAATAAAACAAAATAACGTTTATCCATCTTCAAGCATATTTTCTAGATACTTTCAAAATTAGTTCCTGAATATTATTGTCTGACCAGCTTATTTTAGTTTTAAGAGTTACTCTAATTTGGAATTTCGGGAAATTGCAAAAGGAGACACAATTTAAGCATTGGAATGGAATTTAATATAAATGTAGTATTGATATCATTTTAAACCATTGTTGCAGTGTGCTCTTCTATGGATCAACCTTAACATACAAACCTCCGGTCAAACTTACTTAACAATTACATTATTCACACTGGTTAAATTATTTAGATATCTACTTGTACAACAGATTACACGTTTAGACAATCGGCTAAATTATCATTTCTCAGGAGATACCTGTGTCCATCACAGATGGCCGCAAATTATTTATCCTCGGGATGTTTCGGGTTCACAGAATTTGTGCTTAAAAGCATAAAATGTAAACCGATAATGTTCCCCGAAACAGACAACCGTCCATCACATTATGTCTGTGTTACAGAAAAATTCGTTCCTTCGACTGGGGATCAACATGATGTGTGGTCATTGTAGTCATTAGAAATAGACTTAAAAGTAGAACACAAGTAAATTGCTTTTATCTTCCCAAATGTAAATCAGGTCTGAGGTATTTTCTTAAGTGTTTCTCTTAATTAGGCAACCAAGCAGATTTTATATAGCAACCAATTTAGATAATACCCAATCTGCGTCGATAAGGAAGATTTTCTAGGTTTATTTATGTTGTGTGGTGACTACACAGTTGCTTCATTCATTCATTCAAATTGAATTAGTTAGATGACTCTTTAGTTGTAACGATGTAGTGTGAAACAATTCATAACACATGTTTGTTGGTGAACAATCTCGCTGTTACAAGCTATCTGATTTACATACTGATAGAAGCATTATTTACATTACGTAAACTGTTACAGATCAAGATTGTGCGCCTTGAACGAAAGTACACTAGAGCAACCAAAAATGGGCAGGTGTTTAAATAAATATTATGGGAACCGAAATATATAGGTTGTAAAATGTTCTTCACTATCCTAGTTTATACTTTTAATGACATTATTTCTTTTCATGCGCATTATCCTCGATTTCGAACAACATATGCCTCAGGTGAATTTTACCGTTAAGAAATCGGATGCCATCATTTTTGTAATCGACATTTTTTCAAATATTCCACAACAAAGTTTCAACACGAACATTTGAAGATCAGATATTCTTAAGTTGTCTGTCATCATTTTTGTTAAGATGATGGAAGATGTTAGAAGATTGGTAGCTGCTCTATCAGGAATGCTGTGAAATGGTCACATTGATAAGGAATAGTTTACCGATTTGGACCAGTACTAGGTCAGCGGAGATTTATTATCCAATTTCCAGAGGACTGTCTTTCATATAAGTTATCAACGGAACACCAATTTGTCATCTTCATATCTTCAAACCAAGGTTACGTGATCAATATTATTTTATTGTATTGTTCCCAATTCAAAAACAAACTTGTGCTTAACGACATGTGATTTGCGAATCTACATAATCGAAATAATAAATTGAAGTACACGTTTTACATATTAAGAGTTTATTTCACAGTTTTTATTTATTCCACTGTTTATACAACCGATGTTGTGTGTGTGAACGTTTGAACTATAGAAAACGATATTCAATTTATATGAACCCGCGATGCAAAGTGCGAGCTTCTGGGTAAATGTTCATACTCCTATACATGTCCTAAAAATTGCGGTCGTTTCTTACCGTGAAATATTGAATATACAGAAATAGTTATACTTGCATTACTTGGGATGAGTATTATAATTTGCGATAAGGAAAAGCCGAATAGGATACATATTGATTAATGAAAGCCTAAAAGATGTGTCAGAACTAGGAACTTTACAGTTCCTTCTTGAATTCTACACGTTCTTTGGATTGAGTAAGCGATCCAGTGTGGGATAGGGGATTCCAGAACACTGACGATAAGAGTAAAACTAACGGCTCTAAGTCACATACACTGGACAGTGAAATAATATGTGCAACAAATTATCTTAAGCAATTGTCTCACAAGCCAGTCTCATGTAGGTTGAATCTCGTGAGATACTAATTACTAAGAATATGCCCTGATCTGAAGCGGACGCGACGGCCACCAGCTTGTCTAAAACATTAAGAAACATCAAGACGGTTAGAAACTGATCGGTTAAAGTCATAACAAAATCTTCCGTTAAGTGAACTATCCAACACTATTCCTGCCATATCCGAATGAAACGTGGTCTTAAACCAGACATGGCTGCCGAAACAGACACATCAGAGGCACATAATAAGTTACATTATTAAATGACAAATCTGATTTACTAGCTTATCCGCCCACTCGTTGCGCGCTATGAGAGACTGACCAGGAATCCAGACGCGGGAAGATAATGCTCTATCGTGGTGTTTTGGCGCGTAACATGGCTGTATATCGCCGAACAACAGAAATATGGACGAACAAATGCCTGTACTTAGAACATTGAAACATGGTTAAACGTCATCTAAATATGATCACATCATACATATAACCAATAGAAGGACGACAAGACCACTAATGGCTAGATTAAGGCTGCATGAAGCCAAATGCAAAAGCGTCTAATACGTGGCCAATAATAAGTGGATTCATAATAAAAAATGTATAGTTCTTTTTTTCTTTTTTTGTTATATAGAGATAAACAAAAATATATTTTAAAATCCGTTAAAAGTGAGCGTGACTTAAAGAATTCTCCATTCATTGGATAGGCATACACATCACCCCTCTAGATTGAGGGTTTGCACGGCACTCTGAAAACAAACATTGGCAAGGACACATTTTGTACTTGTTTTAGTTAATATATAATCTCAAACAGTGAGGCTAATAATGGATAATTCGTCATTGACGCTTTTCCCTAGGTGTGCTAACTTTAATGACCGTCGGAAGCTCGTTGACAACTCAACCTCAGGGTGTACGAGCTTTAAGACGGCCATCACAGTCAATACACCCTTTTGAGGAGTGTCAATAACTACTAGTATAGTTAAATGAATAACATGTTGCGAAAACCGGAACCTTATTTTAAATCGCATATTTTATTGATTCGGGCAGGGTACTGACTCGTCACTCAGGCCTCAAATCATCTTATTAAAGGCTATCCCGGCGGTCAAGAAAGTTCTACATCATAATAAGAATAACATTATGTTTACCATCAATATGGATTTCGTGCCAAACATAATACTTCATTTGTAGTCTAATCATCATCTAATCGTATTTGGATAATGCTGCCATGCTGAGCCCAACAGCGGGTTTGGGTATAATTATTTTGAAAAACTTAATGCATTGAATTTTTTTTTAATTGTGTAATAAGCTGTGCTATAAATAAATATAAACTAGAAATGAAAATGCTTTTGATTTTATGATTAAAAGTTGAAATTAGATGCGATTTCAGATTAATTGACCAAACGCCTGTTTCTTTTATAAACAAAACAAACAGACAACTTATGATGACAAATTTGTTATTAAATTTAAATCGTATTCTAAGCTGGATTTGTAATTTTTCCTTATGTTTAAGTAGTGTCTGTATGGCACTTCCTGATAGTAATGATTGACATACAGGCGGTGAAGATGTACTACCATAAAAAAAATAATAAACAACGAAAAGTAAACATTAATTTGTGGACAGTCTAATTTATAGATAGATATATGGAGTTAACAAAAAGTTCAGAGGACATAGTTTTACATTGTCTCTTGTAGGAAATGAACTGATAAATGGAAATAAAACCGCCTTGCCTTGAGATAAATTTTCTGTTCAGGAAGACGTCTGACTCAAAGTAACTGTCTGTACATTGTGAGTTGTATAATCTTCGTAAAACCCAAATTTCCGCTTCGACGCAGCTTCGCTGGATGCTTAGAGTCGTGAGCAGTTTTATGGTTCGCGACGATTTATATGCATTGAAAGTAAATATCCCTTAAAAGTAGTAAAACATTATTGATTAAAAGTTTGTTGTATCAATTTCCTGTATATATTCTTGATCAGAACAACGCCTTATATGCATTATGACAGTACTTGTAGGCAGCATGGGTCGCTAGGGTAGTATTATTAACTGGTAATGTAATATATGCTTGATTTCGCAACAAAATATATTTACAGAAACGTACATGTACTGCACGGTTATAATTAGTAGACAGAGACTGAAAATAAGTTGTTGATAACCTTTGCTGATCTAAATGACTCAGAAGCAGTATGATATGTTCGAGGCGAATTGATAAAAATAAATTCTGTTCATTTTAATCGATCTGTGTTTTACCGATGAGAAAGGAAAGCTCGGTATCTTGTTACACAACACTTCGCTATAGACAAAAACAAATCCCACCCAATATACTAACAAAACTGCTCAAAGACTTGAGAAAATTCTTGCTTGCAAACATGGTGGTTATGTCTACATCAAACAATTAGGTTGTACAAATGTATCCTTTAAATTAACTTTTTGCCATTGTCGAATCAGATAAATGGTTATAACATAAGACAAATTCCAAACCTGACGTGGTTTAATAGACAACTAAAATTAAGTTTAAAACAAATAGTGATTAGCACATATATTCCTTACGAGACCCACAAAAACATCACCTTCCAGGGTAATCCATTAAACACCAGGAATAACCATAGGAAACAAAGGTGGCTTCAAACATATCGTAAGAAGAGAATGAATATTGGGAGTACCAGAACTTGATGAAATTAGTAATTATACACTATTCCATTAGTCTGACAACGTAAAGCCAGTACAAAACCATGGCTCCTTCAGCCTTAGGATTAAGTGCAAACAGGTAAGTTCTATAGCTAATCCACACAATTGATCCCATGGAGTGTAAGACATTTAGCCTTTATAATAGTTTTACACTACTATAATTGAATACATACAACCATAGAATATGGACACAAGCGAAATCTTGTCGCAAGAAACAACTCGCTTGAAGGCAAACGTTTATATCATCAATGGATTAGGCAGTGTGTTAGTGACAGATTTTTTTCTGTATACCTGCAGGTAATATGTGACCCAAAAAAAACCTAGAACATTAACCCTTGAATAATTTTCTTCTATGATTGATAGCATCAACAAGACTAGAATAATAAGTTCATAATATCCCTAAACGACCAAACCCAATCACTGATTAAACAAGCTAACTAGTTACAGTATCTTACAACTAGTGTTATTATACGCTGATGAAAGACTTGACAGCATTGGGATTACCTACTTGAACTATTGTTTCATCTCGCATAATAGTTGTACGCTATATGCTTCGTTTATTTACTATTTAGTCCTTACAGCATCTAACTACTAACCAGAAATGATGTTTATAACACAAGACATTGGAGAAACTAGCGGAGAACCTATGAGAACCAATGGATTATTGATTCAGTTTATATTTCATGTTATCTGCTCATTGTGATTAATTATTGTCTGAGCCATTAGAACTTCACAGTGAATACAACTACAGGTAGAGATATTACGACTATGAGAAAAATGCAATTAAGTAAACAAGTTATAAAAGCATAATTATAGATAGATGTATGCAGTTTTAAGAAGGAAAAAAATTGGAGCACATATCATTTTCATTCTTGTCTATAGACAACTGATAAACTGAACAAACACCTTCTGGGCTCCAAGTCTGTGGTTGTAATTCTCAGCATGGAAGCTACACACTGTCCATTTGCCATTCTGGTGATTGAGTTAGCCTACCTCCGAACACTAAATATACATTTTCGAAATGTACAAAGTTTTATTTCGGTTTTTGTTTTTAACAAGCACTGTTCATCGTTACCGTAATAATCAGATGGGAGATCACAACAAAAAGGAAATTACAGCAACTCATTACAGTTATAATTACAAGAGAGTCTTACAAAGTTGTTAATAATTTTTGCTTATCTGAGCTGTTTGCTTTACTAAGAATCATCAGTTATTTGATGGTTCTTAGGTTATTATATTTAAACAGGTGACCATTTAAAAATTTAAATTCATTATTCATTATTTTCTCTTCATTATTTCTAATTGAATTGTACTTTAGTGCAACTGAAGTTTTGATTTCAACTCCAAATCAACTTACTCATTAACAGCTCTTTTCGTTTCTCTCACCTGAACTATTTTCAGTGAGCATTTCAGTCAACTTCTGCTATGCTGTCTTACCGTTTCGTCTCAGCATCTAGTAATATTGTTGATAAATGCATTGACTGAAGGCGATGGCCATAAACAAGATGAGGAGAAATATTAAAGATTCAGTGTAATAATCAGTCAGTAATTGACATAGTTTTGTTCGATTAAAAGAGAGTTTAATAGAAATACTTTGAAGGAAAACGATCATCCGAACAAATATGTGGAACCAAAAACGCTGTCAAAAGAGAACTCAAGCTGTCAAGTCGTGTTTGGTGGATGAGGAATAATGAAATGAAACATGGGATGCAACGTCTGGAAGAAAATAACTTATTTACATATGTTAACATTAAAATGTAGCGGGAACATCAAAAACGTCAAAGGTCATTATCATTACTGATAAGTTAAAGGCAAATTGTTAACACGAAAAGCTTGCCTACACATGTTTACTCGATATGTGTGTTGCTATAGCAAAGGAAAGCCCGGTTCCATCCAGCGATCGTTATAGACATGAAATAACCCGACCTTAAATCCCCAATTTTCGTCGTTACTCTCCAAACTTGTGCACGGCTTGAGACATGGCTGGTTTAGAGATTTTATGGCTTAGTCTACGTTACGTAACTCTATCATTTGAAGTAATTTGGTGCAACTATGGTATCATTCTAACCCGATAAGTAAGGCAAATGTCGACATTGTCTTACGTGGCTTAATAGACAACACAAATGAAAATAAATGGTGATTAGTACATACATTTATATTCCCGACGAGACCCCTAAATGCACTATACCTGGTAAACACCAGGAATAATCATAGGAGCAAAAGGTGTCTTCAAACGTAGCGGAAGAAAAACATAGATATTGGGAGTACCGGAAATTGATGAAACAAGTAGCTTTATATTTCCTAATGTGTCAGTGTTGTTGGATTTTTTCTGACAGTTTTTGTCACAGGATATTCAGAAAGTTCAAAGAACCGGAGTGAGAATTTCTATTATTATCCACATAAGATCTATTACGAAAAGAGTGTCAACACTTGTCATGTTATAACACAGAAATAAATCTGTTATTATGTTATAGATTTTCCGGCCACAAGAAAGTTGTTATGATCGATCCCAAGTGGAACACTAAGTTAATGAGACATGAAGACTATATGCCTTCCTACTATTTATAGTTTGTGAGGACCATTGATCATAACATGATCACTTATTTATTCTACCGTTAAGAAATTGAATTGTCTCAAACGAACATTTCATCTATTTTTGATATCACAACGATCTATTTTCGTGAGTCTACGTCTCATTGCGCAAATGAGACGTGGGAGTTATTCAGCAGACTTAAAGACCACAACTGGCGTAAACACTTCATCGTATCCGACAGAACAACCTCGTCCTTTTTTTTAATATTACAAGAAAGAACGGTGCTGTCTACAAGGCTCATCTATAAATAGTATTTATAATAAACAAGTATTTTCATCTACACAGAATGACAACTTTATCGAGAATTTCATAATGAAAGCCAAGTGACTGTTCACAAACAGTTGTCTCGTTTTGAGTCCATTACAAATGGGTGCCATTTTACTGTCTTGGTGTTAATCTGTTTGCATGAATAAATAGTTTCATGACCTTTACAGTTGGTCCATTTATCAGTTAACTCTATGTTCACTTGCCTCAGCTGTATGGGCATAATGATAAATTGAATTGAATTTTGACCGAAAATTGTTTTTACTACAACACATGCTATCTTGATTGATAACTCGTACTTTTAGACAGCTACCATGTATATAGGGTATCTGTTTTAGGATCAGTAATTGAAACCTTGGTAGTGGAAGCTTCACAATGATTGTCATCCTGTTGGTCAAGAGTAGTTACTCATAGCTTAACAGGTTTTAAACGGGTACATGTTTTATCAAATTAATTAATCGATACACATGAAAAGTTCCACCACTATTTTACACTCTGTGGTGGGCAAATTGTGGGAGAGTTATTAACAAAATGGCGGTCATTGGATGGGAGCTTCCTGTATCCTGGCGTCTCCAAGCTAAGGGGCATAATGAACCCGATTTGTTGTGGTGACCTATTTTTCGTCCTGCAAATGTCGCGTGTTGTTGTGTGTTGCAAGTGTGATTGTCTTCACACAGCCGGCTGCGGCGCAGTTGTATGAGGAAAATAACAAAGGTGGAGAATAAAGCTGCAAACAAACACGCGCAAATTTTGTTTTTGATACTGACTCGTACGTGGTATATGCATGTTCCAATGACGTACACTCAGTGATCGTGGTAGGTGTTTTTAACATCAAATTGTCATCGTGAAAATGAGTACAAATTTGACAGTTTTCCGCCCCAGAAACTCTATTGGTGTTACAAAGTCAATAAATCCCAAACTGTTTTGGTGATGACACGGCAGCGCTGGAATGCTGTCGTTAATGATAAAGTGCCGCATCAAGTTCTTTTTCAGTTTGGACACGGGATATCTTTGCCTGATTTTCCTCACCCAACATGTCAGATATGTGTTGCTATGGTCTTGAGGTCAAGGCTTTGTGGTGGACAAGGGTAGACTGTTATGGCGTTGCGCCGCAAGCAGGGCCCGTTCGAGGGTCACTCTGGAACTCTTGTACATTCAAATTGCCCTGAAACTTCTCGAGGTCGAACTTACAATGGTGTGAGAAACATCGACACACCATGGCTGAGCCGCCAAATTGGATCGTCTCGTGGATGCTCCCTGGTGTGTTTACCGTATTGCCAGCTCGTGATCGTCATCAGTAAAAAACACAATGGCAATGAGACAAAACAGACTGTCATAATATAATACGACCAATGAAACGGCCTCCCGTTGGACAAATTGTATTACTGACGAGTGCGACACCAGGCCAATCCTACTTGTTTGTGGACCTGGGTGAGAGGTACATACTTCATAGGTCTTCTGATGCAATATCAAGATGTTTTAAAGCTGTTCCGAACAGTTATTTTAGAAACCCTCAAACGCATTTTCCACTTCCGGTGTAGTACTGTTATATTGTTAAAGGGTGTATGTCTCACATAACGTAAATGAGCAGTATCTTTTCATTGAGAGGTTTCATTTTTAGTCTGAGGAATTCCCTCTTTCCTAAATTTCCAACTTTGTGGAAAATTCATTTTACTGTCCTCTGTTTAACATCCTAAAAGAAACAATTTATTTTCTTTTCATCGGGATATTTTGTAGAGTGTGTGTTTTTCGGGGGAGTGGGTGTGGGGGGGTCTTGGCAACAACATCGTCCAATCAAAATGTTAGACAGCCTTGTTAATTTACTATGTGAAAGGTTCCTTACAAGTCGGTAGCCGCCCACGCTAAATGTTGAACTCTGTTCCTAACTGTAGTTGCTTAGGAATAAAATAATAACAAAAAGTCTAATTTTCGACCAGATAATACCGCGTGCTTCTTGTGGCATTCTAATGGCATTTTTTAATTTGAAATAAAATTATATTTAAATCTGTTTGCCTGGAAAAACAGAAAGATAGTCTATGCTCTAGGGAAAGAGAATACATATTTTTTTAAATAGTAACTATCTCTTTTTAAATAGCCCTTTTCAGTAATCCAGGCTTATCACTTCTTCCTATTACTATATACATGTAAGTCTAATAGGTGAAATATCCTTGGGCACGAAATTAAACACTAATAAATCAATCAGTCAACCAATTATTGATTCAAGAGATATACAAGGAAAGGTTGATTTACATTGAATTGAGTGTCTTTGTACAAGATTTAACCCCGTTTCGTAAAACTCGTAAAACTATTGCCTTCGAACATTCAAGCACTTAATTTCCATACAACCGTATATTTCAAACCTCAATGAATTCATGTTACAACTTTTAATCATCTCACGTTACCTTGTGTGTATGTCACCTGATGGCATTGAGGTTTCAACAGAGGTAGTTTATTTGATTTAATACTAAGAACTAGCTGAGTGGTGTTCTCTGGCATGACTATTTCCAGTGGTTCTACTATCAGAGCGGTTCGTAGTCGAGTCGCAGTCGAGAAATTTACCAAAACAGCAATTCCTTTCTTTTTGTTCTGCGATTAAAGTTTTGCGTAGATTGAAAGATTATGGAGAGATTAAAACTACGTAGGATTTAATAAAGCTGTGTTTGTTTGATCACTGGAAAGCCGATGGATTCAAGACTTTAAATGGAATACTAGTATTTATTATTTCACGGTATTTATATTTGTGGTGATTTTTTATGATTTTCATTATATAATATTTCGATAACTGAATTTTGTTAATTTGTCTTCGAGAGAGATGTTTACGAAGGCTTTTAGCCTGTTCGTCTATCCTTTACGCCAATAAAATATTGTTTAAACCACTAGTATTTATTGAATGGTACAATGCACATAGATGATACCATACACACCGGACTGGTCGTTTGCAGGCCGATAATATTTGGCTGAATAAAATAGATCAATGATTTAGTGGCTGTCCATATGAATACCATCAGCCGCTAGGGTCATATTGTTGGTTACCTGTTATTAGGTGCCATTTAGATCATCCCTGACCAATGCGAAACCGGCTACTTGAGGCTTGTTGAAAAAGAAATGTGGCTTGATGATCTATCCATAGGGAAGACAGAAAAAATGACCTTACAATGTTCAGAAGTGAACCAGGGCTCAGTGGTGAATACTTTGAAAGAAATCTTCGTTTTTTCTATTATACGTCATTATTCATTTTGGTTAAACAATAATGTAAACCCATAGCACGTCAACACGATTGCCATAAATAAGACAAATGCTGGGAAAGAGGGTCGTTGAATAGTATAATCAAGCTGTAAACAAGTTGATAAATTATCTACACCAAATGCAAAGTGAATATAAGGCAATAATCAACACGGAAGTATTGTGAAGACCTGTCGTGTTTCTGCAATGAAATAAAAAATAAGTTAAGATTGTTTCTGTGTTTGTTCGTGTCGTTGGAATCCTTCATTTTTGGGGGTGCATCCATAAATGGCGCCGGTTGCTCAAGGTAGTATTACATTTAATCCTAGATTAGATGACGTCACGTTGGAGGCCTATCTGTAATACCGCTTTCAGTGATTTAATCAGGTATTTGCGGTTAATATTGCTTTGAGCAACTGTCTCTAGATGGTTTTGATTTGTTTGTTTTTAGATGGGTTTTACGCCGTACTTAAGGTTATTTCACTCATATGACGGCGTGTCAGCCCAATCGGTGGAGGAAACACAGAATACACCACGATACATTAACAGAACAGGGAACTGTACACTTCAACAAATCGGCTCTCTGGTTATATTTTGCTCAGAGAGCACCAGGACAAATTCTCACCCAGCCACCCGCCAGATGGTTTTGCATTTAACTAATTCCGGGAACAGAGACCTTGGGTAAATAAGTCAGTAAGCAGGACAGAAATAGACTGTGTCGTAAGAACTTGATAATTTCTGACAAATCAACACAGGCGAGTACTCTAAAAGTAATTCGTGAAATATAGTAATATGAAATAAATGCTTTCTTGTAGTGAGGCAGATCTATAAATATCTAAGACATTTTGAAAAAGAGAAGGAGGATTTTCAAGGAGAAAAATATCTAAAAGGCAAAGGCAGGCTCGTGCCTCTTGTAAATACTTAAGAAAAGCAAGAAAACTATAAGCGACAGATGTTTTCACCTCAGCTTGTTCCAGCCTTCAAATGAACAAAGCAGCCTAGTTTCAGGAAAGGACACGTGAAAATCAAGGCTTTTTATAAGCTGTCAGAAAATTGGTTTTGTAAATACGCAAGAGGAAAAAACACCCTTTTTTGCATTTGTTTGTTAGACTTGGGTCTTAGATATAAAGTGAATATAATGCTATATCGAAAACACATGTATTGTGAAGACCTGTCGTGTTTCTGCAATGCAATAGAAAATAATTTAAGATTGTTACTGTGTTTGTTCGTGTCGCTGGAATCCATCATTCCTCATTGGGTGCATCCATTAATGGCGCCGGTTTCTCAAGGTAGTATTACATTTAATCCTAGATAAGATGACGTCACGTTGGAGGCCTATTTGTTATACCGCTATTAGTGATTAAATCAGGTATTTGCGGATAATATTGCTTTGAGCAGCTGTCTCTAGAAAAAATATTTTCTATAACTGTATAACTTCACTACAGGCAAGGGATGTAACAAACTGAATCCAATTACAAGGTGATATTAATATTTACTTAAAGTCAGAATAGTTTAAGTGTGATTGAAGAGTAATTAAATGGTTTAATCCATCTTTCTAACCTTAATGACAGTAGTCCGCACGGTGAAATCAGTGAACTGTTGTTTTCTGCGGTTTATTTCAGACTGGGTAATTCGGATAATGTGTAGTTATGTGGTACATTTACTAATTAAATAGATATTTCAATGGACAGTTTTTTCTAAAGTGGAGTCGCTGTAAGGCGTCCATAGAACCGGACTATACAATCGTGTGACTTGTACTCCGATAAACTCCTCTAAATTGCTCATTCAATGTGTAAACTCTGTATTATTGCATGGCCGTTCCATTGTCTCCCCTGGACAGACATGAAACAATCTACTACACTGCCTTGTACCTTCCAATTAATGCGATATCTTTCCAGTTAGATGCTTGCATTGACAACAAACTGTCTATAAACCTAAGACATTCCATTTTGAATGTCTAAATATCCACCGCAACGTGCATTACTGGTAATTTGAAACCAATCTGAGTGATTAAAAGCCCTTATCGATCTGTGTTCGTGACAGAAAGAAATGCCCGGTCTAGTAAATGGTCACCAATACGATATCAACTTGTAACAAAAAAACCGTCAAGCCCACAAACTAGTTAGTAATAATATAAAACATTGTAAAGATGTATTTTGGGGAGGCATTGCTTGACCAAATGCTGGTCAAACGTTGCGGAGTGTAAATTTACCGTCTTAACACTCCGTGCATTCTATCGATTGTTTACCGGGTTCCTTCGTGAGGTTATGCGGCTTCACCGATATAACATTTTCTTCTCCATCCAGTCATAAGTTCTGTCTCACTGGAACATCGATAACTTGATCGTTAACTGAACAAAAGCTGATGTGCTGATTTAAACTTAATTTAAACCAATTGAAAGTCAAACTATTTTATTCTTTATTCATTTGAAATTGACTTAAAACATATCGATTTTTCAGATTTAGTAGATTAATAATGGGGATTAACATGCTAGAAATACAAAACGTTTAATATCTATGTTTCTTGTATGTGGCGAAATTCAACCAAAACTGTTCAAGCATATTTTTGAGACTTTACCTTAGTCAAGTCTCGGAGATACAACATCAACACACTTTATAACGTACACTATTATACATCATCAAATCGAGGACAGTATGGACTAACCAATACACTTAAACCTTCACCTACATAACGGTCTAACTGACACCAATGTGTTGCCAGCAAGAAACATTGTAAATACCCGCACTTCCTTATTTCTTAACACATATCAGTTTTCTTTTCTTATTACTATTAACAATGTAAGCAGCGCTTCCCTCAATTAAATAGTTTCGACTTGCCTTCTCTCTTCGCCAAACTCAGTGTATGGAAGACTTATAGCCGATCAACCTACTGAAGCCTTCTTTCTGTTACTTTTAACGTACATTTGCCATTAGACATCTCTTTGAATCAACCTTGACTTAGAAATAAACTACAAAAGTCTACTTCACACTGCCGATGCCTCCTCCTTTATCTTTTGATGGTTAAACCAATTGAATAAAGTTAGAATTAAGACGGAATCAGAGTAAACGCTTATCTAACACATCTCAAGTTTTGCCCTGTTCTGATCCAACAAAAATTAACCCTAGAGCGACATTAAATGGTGAAATGTAGCTTAGCTTATTGTTGACATAGTTGTTATTGTATTGATGTGAAA
>JAVFBZ010155877.1:0-11118 GCA_032466195.1 Katharina tunicata | reverse complement strand
TATTGTCTGCTATCAAAATGGTAAATGCCAGACGGTGAAGTCTGATAGATTTAATGTGAGCATCTATGAGCGTCGCAAATACTACGAAAGCGTGCGATCTATACTGTTAATCAGATATGCGATCAGATGTAAACCTTTGTAAATTCGAATACGAAAGATTTGCGGATCACCCGTGCTCCTAAAATATATCCAAACACGTTGTAATCCAACGGTCGTAATGCGCAACAAAATTGGATCTTCAAAAAACAGCCTTCGAAATTTGTAGTCTGGCTGTCCAAACATTTGCTGAGGTCGTTGTTGACAATCAAAATACCAAGCCATATAGCTCTGTTTGTTTCCTAGGATGATTTCACTTTGATTGCCGATTACTCAGCTTTACAAGGTATTAAGGGCTAGAGTTAAGTTGTTGTTTGCTTATAATCGGATGAAAATAAACTTTTTATCCTAGTACACGCTGTTAAAAGCTTTCTATTTTTTATGATATAACCAGCCACAAAAGAATTCATCAAGGCTTGTATGATAGATCTTTCAAAATGTTTCTTTCAATATTACAAACCGTACAAAGATTTGCGTATTTCAAGTTTTTAAAAATGAACATAATGGGTGTACCAGATTCAGCTAGATATCCGAATCCACAAATGTGTCTTTTATTAGTAGATGTTCTGGAAGAATAAATCACCCCGCTGCAAACAATTATGAAGTGATTGTTTTATTGAGGTTTTACATGTAGGTCATATTTTCTAAACATACATAAACAAATAAATATAAAAAATATATATATATATATATATATATATATATAAAAGTTACAGGGAATCTTTGAGCTGAAAATCGTATTTCATGCTAAAAGTAAACACAGCCGTAACATTTCTTCAGTGAACTTGGTTGACTGTCAGTAAAAAGGAGAATATGTCAAAGGGGTTTAGTAGGCACTCACAAGGTCACCTAGACATAAAAACGCATCCCCAGTATGTTTATGGGTTAAAGACTCTGAATGTAGATTTTGACATATCCTTCTTGTCTCAGCTGAAATGCAAATAAAGACAAAAATAGTTTTCATTTCTCAACAGATTTCAAATAATTTTACAAAGATTGTTAACTCGTCAACTAAATTAACCAAACGTATAATAAATTCAATACCATTGATAATTAATTAAATTATTTTATGTTAATTATGTAAACTCCATATGTTTCTTTCTTTGACTATGCCTATAAAATAATAATGTGATTGTGATTTATTTGATCACTTACATATGTCACTTAATTTTAATTTCCACAAGGATGTAATTACACATGGTGAAATCACACGTGCTGTGCACATACTGGCAGTACTGATTACCGCATCAAAACTCATATATGTTCAGAAGTAAACGTTCAGATTAATACCTCATGTGACCATCTCGACCATCTACTCTACAACACCATGGAAAGGGCAGAATCAGTCTTCGGATTCTGTCATGTGTAATTCCTCTTCATTCTTACTGCGACACGTTGTGAAAGAGTATTTGATGTACGTCGGTGTTACGTACAAGTCTATCAAGCTCATCACACAATTAATATGTTCTATATCCTGCTAAAATGTGGCATGGCATGACAGCAAAATGACGTTCACATTTTTCGGAAATTCAAAAGGAACATGAGCTGGTTTCATTTATTTATTTTGACACAGGGACTATACTGAATGCAGTGCGATGGTTCACACTGACTTCAATTGAGGAGTTTCACATAGTCAAGTTTCGTAACAACTCGAAAGAAAGATAATTCTTTCTTTTTTTTGACTCAACGTTTCGGGGTATTCGCTCCTGATGTTGGATTAGCTGAAAAAATAGAAACGTTGGGTTTATTAATTGAATATCTTTCTTCGCAGTTGTTTTTATGCTTGATCACGATAACATTATTTTGAATTAAAAAGGCACCACGCCCCCCGCACATAAAAAAACAAAAACTAAGACATGGAATTTGTATTTACACAGCGAGCACGTGAATACTACGTATTTTGCATCAAATAGAATAATATTGATAGTATAGTTGTTGTGTTATCATCCTACATCACCTGATTCTTCAGTCTGTGTTTATTTGTGTTGATACGTCAACGTATGATGCAGTATGAAGTGAAAAAATGTAGTAACCACCATAGGGTCCAACCTGTGTAACAAAAGTCTAAGAAGAGAAAACGTGAGATATTTAAGCATGTGAAAAAAAACCAGGTAAATCCTTCAATTCTCAAACACCAATTCATCATAATGTCTATAAACCGATAAATGTCGAATTTTAAATTATATTTGATTAACGATAGGTTGGGGGATTAAGCAATGACATTTTCAGATTACAGAGAATGTCGGATACTTCGATTTTGATAAACGATTTGTGATAATGGACAACTGGAGTGGTTAACTTTCACGGAGAAATGGGTCAAACAAAGCATTAATACATAAAAAAGCATTGATATGGAAATTTACCAAGCACAATAATTGACAGCCCACAAATTCATCCAGCATTTGACAAGAGTTTGTGATACCGTACTAGACGTCCACTAAACAAACAAAAAATATATTGAAAAAGGAAAATAACACAGTTTTTACAACACAATAAAGGTTTAGCTAAACCAATCCATATGATACTTGCATGCGGATGATACAACAATGAGAATTTATCGCGAAGCGTACACAGAATCCTTGAAAGATACCGCTTGTATAGAGAAGCTCAAGTATTTATACACACTAATAGTCCTTGACGTATTTTTGTTTGCATACAGGCCGAATATAGACGTTATCTGTATTTGCACGCATTAACTGATCGTGAGACGGAAAACCTCTGTTTGTGAGGACCAACAGACACATTACTTGTCCGTTATGTTCGTAATGAGTTTGAAAGACTTCCTGAGTAGTTTTCAATGCCGGACGCGACAGTTTTTCAGTGTCCAAAAGTGGCAAATTACACGTACCTGTATTTTGGAACCTCCAATCATGACGAAACTAGAGGAACTGTTGAGAGGAGCAAATTAATATTCTGGTTTAACAATACATTCTCATTTTTCAGACGCAAATTCTAGTGGTTAAAGTACTATGTCTGTATGCTTCTTTGCTCAACAACGGTATGGCTAAGTATAGTACCTTTCAAGCTTACATGCATGCTGTCCCACACTACACAGAAGGAATGGTATATTTTCAATAAAGTCAATATTTAAAGTTTTTGACATTATTTGGTTGATTTCGATTTGCGGTAGAAATACACTGTAAGCGATATACTCTTCACCTCGGGCTTACATACCTATTATTACTTCAATCAATCAGTAGCAAAATATAATGCACCATATGAGTGAGACAGCCTGAATTTTGACACGAATTACCCAGTTGACAATCGACCATAGTTCAGATTGTCGTAGATTTTCTATTTGAGATTTCAAAATTTTCGTTTAAGAATGTTTCGATAATCCGTTCATTTTCATAGATTGGATTTTATGTATTGTTTAATGTTATTTGACTCATCTTAGTGTGTGTGACTGGTGACAGCGCAACAAATAAATTTTTTTTGTATTGCTAAATGAATTGTAGTTATATCCATATCCACAAATATGTATTCTTTTATTGGTATATGGTCTTGAAGTAATATTAACCAAGCAAACTGTTTCACTCCAATAACATTTTCTAGAGCCATCAACCCCATCTTTTGCTTAGTTTAGGAAAAGTTGACACCAACAAGGCAAAGCCCACTTACATGTAAATCGAAAACACAACATAGTGAAGATAATAAAGAAATAATATAACGAAAGTATCAGTTGACTAAAAATGTGTAACATAATATAAAGTCAGTTACTTCATCTTAAATAATAAATATATTTTACATAGAGGAAACTTAGACAGATACAAATATTAATAAATACAATTATTTAAAAACATGTATGATGGATATAAAATATTCTCATTATTTTGATATGGACAGAAAATCTACAAAAGCGTTTAAGAGGCCTGTCAATTTGTATAGGCTGGACAAGGTATTATTTAACTGCTGATTACGAATAATTAGTTAATTGCTGTTTACGAATAATTCATTGACTTATATGCCTTTTTACTGCGAAATGACAACAAACGCAAGAACAGCATCCCTATTGAGTAATCATCCACTGGTTAAATATAATGTTCAAAATATTTCTGCTGGAATTTAACACTCATGTAAGCAACGGATTACATATATCAGATAGTTTCCTTTCTTGTAAACCAGTTTAATTATATTTGATTTAGCATGCTTATACAGAACGAAATGAGTGTATTTGTATCGAACGTGTTGATTGGTAATGGAGAATTTCGATTGTTGGCTGTTGGTATGTAATATTATATGGTTTTAGTGTGATGTTTCTAATAAAAAGATACATTAATATTTTGGTTTGAATTCGCTGCTTTAAACAATTGTCCATGAAGCATATATGACGATGAGAATATCATAATGGGTATCGAACTGTCAGATCGATTTTTGCGCTCATAGTGGCTTTTCCATGGTTAATAAACACCACATGAATTCTGAGCTTACGATTTCACAGCCCTTTAACAATTGTTAAATAAAGTAATTTGGCTATTCCATTGCTGAAATCAATAATGTATTTTTTTGCAAGTGTAAAAGTTTTTTTATTGATACAAATATTAATTAAACGAAGTATAAAATATCAAACCCAAAGCAGTATACATGTCAAAAATACAAGCAATGGATTTTCAAATTTCTCATTTATTGTGATTGACATTTCATAATGTGTAGTCATGAATTTGACGGCATTTCATAGTTCCGTGACAGATAGATATCAATCGTGTAATGTATCTTGTAACATATGTTATAATTATCTCCTCCACTTTCTTGTTCACCACTTATCAGGAAGTTCAAAAGCGTCATAAACGACATTGTGCGTCAGGTTTTTTATATCGACAGTGACAGGGGTCAAATAGTGGCACTACCACAAGATATAGTGGACGGATTCTTCTCTCGTTTGATGAATGGTTTCTTATAATGAAATTCTATACCACGTATTACATCCTTCGTAAAGCTGCGTGTTTCCTGTGACCATGACACTTTAGCGTTACATGCCACGCGATATGACGTAAAGTTTTGCTTTGCCTTATGTGATTGGTCTTGAATTCCGAAAAAACAAACTTTATTATCAACTCAAATGTCTTGAATGGAAGGTGAATTGTGTACAGAGGTTGTTCCTGTTGTTGACCTGCCTCGCCGTATGTCATAATTTGTTTTTTTGCGTTACCCTTTGATAGGTCGGTTATAACGAAAAACACTTGGGTGACAGATGTATTGTGAACAGAGATTGTAGTTGCTGGAAGCATTTTACTGTCCTTGGTTGATTTGTCATACCTTCCGCTTATTTATTTGCCATTTCTTCTCTACGCGTTGCTATGGCTTTCATTCGCGATTTCCTTCAGTCTGCAAATAACAGTTAAATCAGTCAGCATCGCATTGACTTGAAAGAGAGCCGCTTACGTGCGATGTATATAAAATCGTTTATCAAGCTAGACACATTCCTGTGAATAAATGTCTTTTATGTAAATGTTTTTTTTTATAACAATCCCAATAGATAAAGATATTCAGAAGACTATTTCGTAATATGTCTGGTTATCCATCTACCAATATAACAAACGCATCATTTAATGGCGACATACGTTCCTTTTTATGGTTTTTGTTTCTGATTTAATTGGAATAAACCTTTCAATTGACCTTTGTCCCACGTTCCGAAAATATAAATGAAGCATAAATGAGAAAAATATTTTCATCTAGATCTTCAAATTCGCTCACATATATGTAACCGTTGAGGCGACAACTGTTTTTACAAAAAAAAAATAATAACATTGCCTGAAAGTGAAATTCGAACTTTACAGATAATTTAATTAAATACGATGTGTGTCGTTTCATAAATATTTGTTAATAAAAATGCCTGATTATTATTAATACATAAGTCATAGTTATTTTATACCCCATGGATGTATTCATCTCCGCAAAAAGAGCGATGTTTATGAATTTCCGCCGAACCCTAAATAAATTTATGAACGAAGAAACAATGTGCTGCTCTTAAGTGATGCTGATTAGTGCATTTTTATATGGTCTTGTAGAAGTTGTAGGTACAGAATACCTTAACTTCCAGTTCACGTCCAGAGAAGATTGAAGGCAGTTTTAGCTTCAAATAGTAAAACAAAATCCTGAGGTTAATTAAACAGCATGACAGCTATGCCAGTCATATGTTACGTTGTTCATATACACAGTGTTGTCTCTACTATTATAGTTATGTTATGTCTCAAATGCAATAGATATAGGAGATGAAGCGATAATTTATAACTGAAGACAAGGAACATTCAACTCTATTGATAAATGATGTATCTTTATGAAGTTTATTAGGTCGTTTCCGGTCTGCGTAGAGATGCATGCTGGGGCTTGACGAGGCGACACAATGGATTTTGGAACTTTTTCTCTACTGATTAATGCAGCATTTTTATGAAACTTTGCACTATGGGTTCCATTCAGAATAGAAACAAGTTTCCGATCTGATTTGTCATCTGATAATGTCATTACCTAACCTCTGTTAGGACCCATATCCAGTTTGAGCACATAATACGGTATTTACACGCTCAATTATTTTCTGATGGATTGGGGAACAAATGAGTGTGCCTTAACGCAGGTTCGTTTAATTTGAGAGGAGAAACTTTTTTGGAAAAGTTACATACACAATTTTGATTGAAATTAAACTATTGAGGAAAAATAATAATATGTTGACACGCTTTGAGCTGGAATAACTAATTTGGGTAACAATTTGATCAAGAAATTTGTACATATGATTACTCACAATGTGGCAATTTAAAAAGCTTTACATGAAATACACATTTATGTGCTTGGCGTTTCAAATGTTTGCCTCTGTTAGAACATTGTGTTAGTTAACTGTTAACTAATTAATTTCACACGTGACATGCTTCAAATCAACATCACTTGTATTACTTCCTCTTTTCCATTCGAGACAGATGTATCGTCTTATTTTATCGCGTGTTTACACAGTTTATAAGGTGTCTTAGTTGTGTCATAATTATATGTTTTCAAGTCGTTTCATGAGTGGTTTTTTTTAGGAGCTATGTTGGACTGGCGTAAGTGTCATTCTGCATGTATTTCTAACCAGAACAACTTATGAGCATCATTAATGTTTTGTCAGCGGTGTATGTCTGGATAACACAGTTTTAGTTTATGACAAAAATATTTTAAATACTTTTAAAAGTTGAAAGGCTCCAATCTAAATAGACTTAACGTACATGTGCGTATATAAAAATGAGCCTACAGGAGATAGCCCCTTTACCATTTACTCAGCCAATTGATCAGAATGTATATGAACGTGTAAATCACGTTAGATTGATTCGCGTACAGGAGCTAGCCCATTAACCATTTACTCAGCCAATTTTTGAGAAAATCTATGAGCGTGTAAATTACGTGTTGTCTGACGAACCTCGCGCTGACAGTTGTTAAATAATGACGTTACCAGAAGACACAGTGGATCGGAAACTAGACTCTATGGATAAATGATGCAGCATAATGAATTCCATCCTATCTTTCTCGTCCGCCTTTAGTTCCATTTACCTTGTCACCAGTTACATGCCCTTAATGTGATAAAGGCTTCAAATTTATGGGATACGTTTGATGCCACAAAATAAAAACTAAGACATACTTTATCAACAGAAACAACATGTTTGCGGATAACTATATATGTACTCGTTGCATTTAAAGAACATTAAATAATTTTTACAGAAAAAAATCATCCATTTAATAGCAATGGTTATTTAGCTTTTGGAGTAATCTGATGTTGAATTTATCGATGCAGAATGCACTTTGTAAAGAGGTTCGGCGTTACATGTTTAAGGCTCATCTTTTGTTTAAAGGATTGTTCGTCATTCACGTGCTAGATCCTTTGCCCAAAAGCCGTATGGTTAACTGTATATCCTTTCGAGCTTACAGTGTACATTCATGCTGTCAAACACTGCACAGCAGGAATGTTATCTTTACAATAAAGCCAATATTTAAAGTTATTGACGGTTTTATTTGGTTGCGTTGGAATCGCTGTTGGAATACCCTGCATTTATGTTAGTGAACAACCCTTGAGCTCGGCCTTAAATACCAAAAAATAATTGAATCAATCGCTGGCCTAAAATAGAGTACCATGTGAGTGAGAGTCTGAATTCGACACGAAGCGACGATAGGAGAAATTGTCGTAGAATTTAATTCTAATCGAGAAATCAAAATTTTCGTTTAGAATGTTTCGGAAATCCGTCCATTTTCATATGTTCTTTTACTTTCGTTTTTAAAGCAGATCGTTCTTTATTTATTAAGAACGTTGCACTCGTCTCCACATCTATTACATTTCAATCATGGTTCATATCATTTAGCACAATTACTTATATACACGTTGTGAACAATGCTGACTATTATGTTTATGCAACTTACTTATTTTATTTATTTATTCAGATTCATGATGCATATACATATATGGACATCAATAGGGAATCCCAAACAGGTGATGAACACCTATACGAGTTGGGAGCCCTTAAATTATATGACAGTTAAAATATATAAAAAAGAATTTGTAAATATATAATTTGTAAATACATAATTTGTAAATATATATGTACAGTGTAAAGAATCGTATATACATGATTATGAAATACAATTATACAGTGTATACGATAGAAATGTTAAAATTTGTACATAATTAAGAATCTTATATACAAAAATATGGAAACAATTATACAGTCTAGGATTTTTAAAACCGCGCAAATGTAAAGGTCAAAGATGCTTTGACAATCATAAAATGGATTTTGGTGAAAGCTGGAATAGTAAAAAAAGATAATAAATATTTATTTGTATTAAAATATATATATACATATTGCTCTTTTACAACAGTGTCGACGACATAATACTATTTATGTCGGTGACAGTGGCAATGGAGTGTCCATGTGCATTTGTCTGCAATATCAAACAAGGATTCTTTTTGCGTTTTATAGTATTTTATAACATTGTTTTTGAAAATATCCTTGGAATTTTCTGCTGAGGAAATTGACTGAATTTGTTCAGGTAATGCATTCCATAGCCATATTACACGGTTAAAATATGACGTTTTATAACTCTGAGTCCGGCATAAACGTAATAGGTTAAATCTAATATTTCTCTTCTATAACATAAGGGTAGCATGTCTAACTGGTTTAATCTAGTAACATAATCTATATCCAAGTTATTACAAATGTATTTAGTAGCTCTTCGCTGAACACCTTCTAATTTTTCCATTAGACATTTATTGCTAGGTGATCAGACCGGTGAGCAATACTCGAGTACACTACGTACATGCACCATTGTACAATAAAGGATTTTTCTTGTTTTTGGTGGGACGCTATAAGCACAGGTTCTTTTAATGAAACCAAGCATTTGATTTGCCTTTTTAACGCATTTATTCACCTGGTGATCACGTACTAAAGCGGAAGATAGTTGTATACCCAGGTCACAAATTACTTTTGTCCAAGTTAAAGGGGTATCGGACATTTCATAGTGGTATATTACTGGGTCTCTTTGTCGTGTTACTTGAAGTATTGTACACTTTTTTGTGTTAAATATTAGACCCCAATCTTGGCTCCATTTCAACAAATTGTAATTTTGTAGGGTTTGACAATCTTTAAGATAATTGATTTGTCGCAAATATTTGCTGTCTTCGGCAAAGAATGCCACTGTTGTGTCACTAGAAACACATTAGGGGAGATCATTTACATATAATAAGAACGAGACTGGCCCCAGTATGGACCCCTGAGGGACCCCTGATCGTACTGGGAGCCAATCAGAATATTCGCCCTCAGCGACTACACATTGTTTACGTTCAGTTAAGTGACTTTGGATCAATTTTAAAAGATTATTATGGAATCCGTATTTCTATAGTTTGTAAACAAGCTTGTCATGGGGCATCGAATCGAAGGGCTTGGAAAAGTCTTAATATAAACAATCTACCTGGACCCAGTTATCAAGTACTCCACCAAGCCAATGTATAATTTCTATGAGCTGTGTGCAAGTAGATTTACCCTTTACGAAACCGTGCTGAAGAGGGTGTAAATGTTCTTCTATTACTAGATAAATTTTATTCAGAATGCACCTTTCTAGAACTTTGCTAGGAATAGAAAGTAAAGAAATAGGACGATAATTTTCGACCCCGTCTTTGTAGCCATTTTTGAAAACAGGCACAAACTTGGCATGTTTCCATTCGTTTGGTACATTTCCAGAACTCAAAGATTTGTTAATGAGTTTACAAAGCTAGCTCTTGCGGACAGTTTCGTAAGAAGCGGGGCGATAACCCATCTTGGCCACATGCCTTGTTAACATCAAGATTTGACATCACGTCATAAAGATCAGATACAGAAAGGATGATATTGTCTTAGAAAATAGTCGCTATCCATAGACTTTTAAAAAGTTGTATTCTGGCTGGCTAAAAATTAGCTGCGGTCGTTGTTGACAACTAAAATGCCAAGCCATACAGCTTTGCTTCGGTTTGTAGAGTGATGTCAATGCTTTGAATGCCGACTACTCAGCTCTACAATGCTTGCATAGTTGTTGTTTGCTTATAATCAGATGAAAATAAGCTTTGTATTCGTAGTGCGCGCTATCGAAAATTTTTTTTATGACATAACGAGCCACAAAAGAATTCACCAAGGCTTGTATGATAGATCTTTCAAAAGGTTTCTTTCAATATTACAAACCGTACAAAGATTTGCATATTTCAAGGTTTTAAAAATGAACATAATGGGTGTACCAGATTAAGCTAGATATCCAAATCCACAAATGTGTACTCTTTTATTAGTAGATGTTCTGGAAGATTAAATCACTCAGCTGCAAACAATTATGAGGTGATTGTTTCATTGAGGTCTTACATGAAGGTCATATTTTCTAAACATACATATTAAAGTTACAGGGAAACTTTGAGTTGAAACTCGTATTTCATGCTAAAAGCAAACACAGTCGAAAAATTCTTCAATGAACTTGGTTGACTGTCAGTAGAAATGACAATCTGTCCAAGGGATTTAGTGGGCCCTCATAAGGTCATCACTAGAGTCTTAGAAA
>JAVFBZ010155866.1:0-18522 GCA_032466195.1 Katharina tunicata | reverse complement strand
TATTGGTACAATGACAACGTTGTTAGATTCCAATGACCGTAACTATTATCGGAATCATGACAACGCTGTTAGATTCCAGTGACTTAATTATTACCAGTGACATGACAACCCTGCTAGATTCCAGTGACTTAACTATTACCAGTGACATGATAACGCTGTTAGATTCCAGTGACTTAACTATTACCAGTGACATGACAACCCTGCTAGATTCCAGTGACTTAACTATTACCAGTGACATGATAACGCTGTTAGATTCCACTGACGCAAACTAATATTGCTACCATGTCAACGCTGTTAGATTCCACTGACCCAAACTAATATCGCTACCATAACAACGTTGGTAAGATAAACAACCAAAAATGTAAAAAGTGGTGTAGTTTATGGCATTCAATGTGTTCAAAATCATTGCAAAGACAAATGTGTTGTTGAAACCCAACAGCCACTAAACAAACGGATTCAGCATCACAAGAAAGCACGATGAGACGGAAACGACTCTGCAATCTTCACGCACCTTGTTCAGAGTGGACATTCCTTTAATAATGATAATGTTGTTATCTTAGATAATGCAAATAAATGGTTCGAAAGGGCTGTGAAGGAGGCAATACATGGTAAGATTGAACAGTCGTCCTTGAACAGAAATGGTGGTTTACGTTTTAACTGCCCAATAGATGGGGAAAATCACTGCAAAACTTGAAAAAAAGACCAGTTAAATTTTTGTTTTTTCATATAACGTGTAGCCCTAGCTATATAGGGTATTGTGTAATGGTATATACCCCTATTCATTGTTTTACACTCTATTTTGTGAACAAACGTTGCATGCTTTCTTCATTCACTGTGAGTTCAACTCACATACTATGTATAGGTGATTATTTCTCAGTGTAGTTTGAAGTACATAAATTGATCAAGTCACATAGTCTTTTTCACTCTGTTGGAGGCGCCTGGTTGTTGCTGTTCCACCGACCCTAACTACTATCGGTACCATGACAACGCTGTTAGATTCCACCGACCCTAACTACTATCGGTACCATGACAACGCTGTTGGATTCCACCGACCCTAACTACTATCGGTACCATGACAACGCTGTTAGATTCCACCGACCCTAACTATTATCGGCACCATGACAACGCTGTTGGATTCCACCGACCCTAACTACTATCGGTACCATGACAACGCTGTTAGATTCCACCGACCCTAACTACTATCGATACCATGACAACGTAATATTTCCCTTACTCTGACTATTACAAACACATAATGTCACTGTACAATCACTGTATCTCTGACCCTAGGATATCGGTTTTGTTTCAATGTTGACATAAAAATAAATATGTTGACCTTCACACAAGAACATGTTTGATTATCTGAACAATTCGGATTTTACCAATCAAAATGACGTCATCATTTTAAACTGAATTGCGCAGACGTTAGAAGATGAGACCAAATTTTAATCAAACTAGCCTTGAAACTACGACTTTGTCGAAATCAATTCAAACAGACACAAAGCTACTTGAATTTGCCTCTGGAGTAGTGTTATTATATTTAACCTGAGGATAACCCGGGGTTGTGTGTAGAAGCTAAATGGCTGCTTAGTTAACCTCGCACAAATCCCCAGTAACATTGCTGTTTATGCTCTAGATTTCTAATGCGCATAATTCTCCACAGAGCACAGAGGCTTTCTAATAATGAATTTATTGTTTGGACAAACATACAGTAATAGACCGGGATTGAAGAGTTCAAGCTTCATCATTACTGGTATGTGCTTTCTTGTCCTCGCCCGTTACCACACGATAGCTTAACTGGCTAAATTGAACAGGAGTAATGCCCAGGGTTTACTTAACAAAGGAACCAAAGTTTAGTCTGAATCCAAACATAGAAAGATGAATGGAAATCTAACCATAGAGAGAATAATGGATCAAAGCGAAATAGCCCTCCTCCAAACTAAGTTTTTTTATATTATTAAAATGAAGCCGTCAAGGACGTTGCAATATTTAAGTCAGATCTGCACGGAACTTGGCACGATTGTTATTTTGGATTGCGATTCTAATAGCGCTCAGTCCCTGGTCCACAGTACATTCGTACTTGCCTAATTACAACGTATTAGTTTTGTGCCTTTAGCAAGATATATAGATGGACACAATGCTCAATTATCACCACGTGCATTGAATCAACGATAAAACGTACCGCTAAGCATTTGGTAAGATTTATCACCAGTATAGTCCACAGATTAACAAGATTGCGTCCAAAACACAATTGCACTTTATGTAGGGGCCTACAGCTAAGAGGGAGATATGAGATCTTTAGAATTATCAAGCCGAATATTTTATTGCAAATATATATACCCGAAGAGAAAGTGTTCCTATAGAAAGTTACACATTAAATGATCAAATATTAATTACATGGAAAGAAAAGACAGCTTCGAAAACGTGAATTCGAACTTTGTATATTTTTTGGATCTACAATATTGAGATTATACAAGTGAACCCAGATTTAAATTTCTATTAAATCCACATTAATTGCGACTTGACTTTTAGGAATTAAACAGGAAAACGTTATGTCACATTTCTGAAACAACAGTCCCACTGTTGGGCAATGAACTATGTTAGACTAGCCACTGTTAAACAACTCCCCTATTGAAAATATAAACACGGCTCTCTACACGCGAGAAATTAAACCCACACGGGCTCCAAATCAATTCATCAGAACAGAACAAACTGTTTTAAGATCAAGGTAAATTAAGGAAGGCTGGAATCAAAACAGAAAATAGGGACTTAAGGGCTATAAATAAAGTTATTGATATTGTAATGAAGTTAACGGCTTCCTAGAAGGTACCACTAACATCCCATCATATCAGACTTCCTTTTAACACGTGACCTGCACCACACCGGATGTAAATTTTCTAAGTATTAGCCACTGAATCATTCAGTTATCCAAATATCGCTACCCACTTTGCAGGCTAGTTTTTTACATGATAATCACAGAAGGACAATACTAGAGATTTTCTCCCCAACTCATTAAATTCATTGAAACCAATTGAAATATTTGTATGGTTTTAAGTTATAGCTTTCAGTAAGCATCTGACGGAAGTTACCAACGACTCCAGTTTGGCATTGGGGTTTTACTACTCATCAAAACACCCGGATGCAAAGTCTTCATACCAAGTGACCTATCCGGTCTATTATGTTGATCTAGAAACAAGCAAATCTTATTATAAAACTGAATAAATATACGTATTTCTTTAGAATGTAATCCAGCCAGTGAAGCAAACTTTTTCAATTGCTGAGCCTATTGAATACATGTATGTGATAAAGGTTTAGATTTACCAGAATTATTGGAGTACAGTACAGTCTACAGGGATTCAGAAATAAACTAGTTGTTAGAAATACAATTAAGTCTATAAGGCTCAGATTTGCGAGGGTTACCCAACAGTCCAATCTATTAGTGACGTGTAATTGACCATGTATGTATTAATACATGTGCTTTAATATAACGATGGTTATTTCACAGTGTCATTTAGTAGATATGTTTTTTTAAAGTTAAATAATGTTCTAATGTTTTTGAAAGCATTAAACAAGACAGACAATCCTCTGCCACACGAGAGATTACTTCCGGTAGATTAGTCTTCCGACCATATAAATTATCCTTAGACATCGCTTTACAGATCTTATACAGATATTCATCTAATTTTAAATAACCGCCCTATGGTCATTAACTACATTTTCTAAACACAAACACTTCACACAGCACAAATATATATTATACCCAGTCGACTGAAGTACACCAAAGCTACAAGAAACAACCAGTCATTGTATTTCGGCTAACTAGGCAAGTGTATCTGATATTAAAAAGTTCTTGTTAGGCTTATGGCTACTATGGTAAATGAGACAGTACATAACGGCTAATAAGAATTACCTTTGTTTTGTGTCGTGGTTTGGGGGATCGTGTTGAGCTTCCTGACGCCGAGGTTCTCTCACTTGGAGTATTGGAGTGGTGTTTAGTGGTCCTCGACCGTGTTCGGTTTTCGGCAGGGTTTTCATCCGATCTTTTTCTTTCTTTTCTTCCTTCGCCAGATTTAGAAGTTTTAGAATGTTTGTCTCTTTTACCAACATTTTTTAAATCAGGTAAACTTCCAAAATTCCGAGTTCGGTCGCTAGGCAAAGTGCCCCCTCGTTGAATCATATTTTTAACATCCGCCATGCGCACTTTCGTATCATCGTCAACGGGACTAGTTTTATTTGATGACTTGTCAGACAAGGTTTTACCGTCTGAATTTTTATTTGGAGACGGCTTGGGGTAATCCGATTTCCTGTTAACCAACGGAAGAGTTGAAGAGGCATATGGCGGAGGCGGTGGTGGGGGTGGTACAGATGGCGGTGAATATTTGAAAGATGGCGGTAATACTGGAGGTGGAGGGCGTGGTGGAGGCGATGTCATTGGTGGTGGTGGTCTGGGTGGTGGAGCGGATGGAACGCTAGTCGGTGGAAAAGGTGCCGGGGGTTTCAGGTGATTTTGGGGAGGTGGAGGGGGTGCTGGGGGTCTCTTACACTCTCCCAAAGAAGTACCAACCACAAAACTCTCGTTACTTATAACAGAAGCTTTCCTGGCAGCTAATTCTAAGACGGCCGCTGATGCCTTGACCTGTGGTGCTGAGGTGGCTCTGGGTCGTTTATTGATCTCCTGAGGCTCCGACTTTTTGGATGGAATCACAGTGCAAAATGGGTTTGCTTGCTTCATTAATACCTGTTGTAATTCCTTTATTCTACAACCTGACCCTTTATGGGAATCTTTCACATCTTTATGATTTACTTCGGTGAAGGTTTTAGTTTCATTACATGTTTCACTTTCCTGAACGTTAGGCAGTACTGAAGATATACTTTGTGTGGGTACCGTATAAGATGGGATGGTGTTGTTGTCCTGTGTCCTATTTATCCGAGGAGGAGGTGGTACCTTTGGCTTTGGGGGAGATGGAGATTTGTTGGATTGTGTATCATTAATGGAAGACGATATGATGTCACTGGGTTTTCTTCCGGGTGTCGAATCTACACCATTGAGAGGAGCGCTGAGAGAGGACTCGCTTATCACTGAATTACGGTCTTTCTCAAACTGAACGGTTTTTAAAAAATGGGCCATTTTGGCTTGATAGCTGTTGGTACTGTCTTTAGGATCACAGGTTTCAGACGGAAGGGAAGCAGACGACAAGTCCTCTGTAGATCCACACTGAGGATTCACCTCGATGCGCGTATTTCCACAGGACTCGTCACTAGTAAGGATTATCACAGTCGTATAATTAGAGGAGGGGTCGCCCACATGGATCACATTTGGGGAGACACGGGTGTACATGGAGTCCGACCCTGCCACTGAACCAGTCTCATATTGACTATCAGAGTTTGAAGATCCTCCTTTTCCGTGATTTGTACGAATTTGAACTATTCTAGAATTGGAACTATCAAGAATATTTTGAACATTTCCAGAAGAGTTCTTATAAGAATGCTTATTTATTTCAAAACTGTCCTTTACATATTGTTCAATTGGTTCCATGGGAGATATAGATGAACCACAGGGAAACATTTGGTCACCGGAAAAAGCATTGTGATCAAATTCAAAGGCAGCATTTTCCTGTGACGATTCCCCTAGACTATCTCTTGAGGAGGTTGATGAAGGCAGACTGTCACTTTTACAAGGCTTGGTTTTCGTCTCCCTATTTGTTTCACTATCCCTTTGTTTTGCATTTTGAGAGTAATGGGAATGTCTCATTTGTTCTTTATTTGTCATTATTCTAAAACTAGAGCTGGTACTCTCAGGACTGAACGAGGAAAATCCGTCTGAATCTCTATGCCTATGACCTTTATTGTGATCTTCACTCTCAGAGTTCGAGGAAGAGAAGCTCGATTTACAACCCGAATCATACTGACAAGAGGCCCCGGATTCCTCGGACAGACTGAGTTTGGGGCGACCCAGCTGACCATAAGGACTCTCTTCAAGTCTATCACGACAATGTTCATTATGAAAGACAGAAATTCCAGAGGATTGTGATTCTAGAGTAGACCTGGGGTCTTCTGTCCGCCGTCTTGTCAACCCTCGCTGGGCCAGATACTCTCCTTCTAGTCTATTGTGTGGTCTGGATAAATTTAGCATATCATAACGAAACGCCATCACAGATGCCGAGTCGAGGTCTTCTTCCTCTTCTTTAATCTCGTCCAATGAGCCACTTCTACTGCCGTGACGAAACCCATTATACTCCTGTATCACAACTAATGGCGTCTTCTCCTCATTAAACCTGTGACAAAAAGCACTTAATATATACCCAGGATATTGGTTTCACCAAAACATAAAACACAGTAGAGCTGAACGAACACCGGCGAGTGTTCAATTAAATGTATTATTCACATAGAAACGATAAAATATAAGTATCACAAAAATTATTTAAAAAAAATATTTTTGATGCTTCCTAAGTTATCTGAAAAGAATACTTCTAATAACAATTAACATCTGCTTAATCTTTTTTGTATTAAAAACTTGAGAAACGTTAGATTAAACTGATCATTTTTGTAACAGGGTTATCTGTATCAAATCACATATGAAGTTCAAATAATTGTTCTAAAGTGACACCAACAGAAGATTTATCACCTGCTATAAGATAGTTCATATCTTTTAATTGGGAAAAAATAAAACAGTATTTACGGAAAATGATTGAAGTCTCTACTTTGTTCAAATAAGGATTGCACGAGTATGTGGTTTTATTTATCTCACAAATACATACATATCTTTTAAAGAGCAGACACATTTATTTATTTTCATCCCTTTAAGAAGAGATGATCTATAAAGTAACGTCAAACACCTTGCTCATATCGTGATGAGGAAGGGGAATATTTGCATGCTGTCAAGAAGGCAGATACCGTTAAATAGTGGCGTATTTGTAAATGTTGAACTAAGCTTACATGTATTCTATTCTGTCAAGGACACATTAAGAGCCATTTGAATATTTCTCTTCACTCTTTCTACATAAGGAAATATTTTCCTTTTGACCTCAAGTGCAAAGCAGGTGCTTGAATATATAAAGATTAAAATGTGAAGGTATTCTAACCGCCTGCAAGAGTCAACAATGAACGATTGTCGTTCGTTTCAATTGAAAGTCACTTCTGGTCTTACATGTATGCGCACACAACTCACGAGGTATTCACCTGGAGGACAACTTTCATATTAAGACATAATCTGCTTTAGCTTTCTGACTCAATGTTTGAGACGGAGAGACGCGCCTCAAGCCCGGTTTTATAAGTGCAATGCTGGTGGAGACAAACACGACTGTCTGTTTTACTTAACGATGATTTCATCTACACAGTTCTCCATTCCAGCCATAGGAATACAAAGGCAATGTCTGCGTAACATTGGAATCTTTGTCTCATGATTCCTCTAAACACATATCCTTGTTAGTTCCCCTGCTCCAATAATATCAGTTATGCCGTAATAAAACTTACCGATCAATGTCATCGATATCTAGGTCATCGGAGGATTCCATCTGGTGTATTCTGGTAGGACATTCGTCTACCTGGAACGGCAGGGTGATCGGCCGGGGGCCTGTCCACAGAAAACAAAAAGAAAATACTTATTAAAGAATAACACTCTATGGCATAGATATTCACTTATTTTATTAGGACAAAACTGGTGTGTCTCTACGGACCCCAGACGTAAAATGGGGAGAATTCGTTGTATTCAATATACTGACTGTGTGATACTTAAATGTTACACCGCTTGGGGATAGTTTTTTAAATCTCAAACGTTTTATTGTTTTGAATATGGTTCTTTCGTAGCGTAACATGGCGGCCATTCCGTATAGCCCACTGACTGGTATGTTATCGTGTGGGTTTCTCCTCTCGCTTTGATGGGTTAAACATTTAATATGTTAGGCCTCGGCGCGGTTTTTCTTCAAATACCCGCTCAAGATCCTTGACTGGTCTTAATCCCCCGACACCTGCAACCATGCAGCTTATTGGAGATTAACAACTTGAGCGCGACATTCTATCGTTGGTGTGACGCGATACAGGCTGGATATTTCACAAGGGGGACAAAATGTTTACTTAAAACACCTTTTTTCAACACAACATTAACACGACATAAGAGGTCTCTTTGTGGAGGTTTATACAACAGACACAGCATTGAGAAAAACCGTTCTCTGTTTATTTGCAACATTCTTTACACACAGTCTCACTGATAATCTCATTCCTAATTGTGATCTTGTCATATATATAACCCTAGGCTTCATGGAAAAACTCAAAATAAGGGGAACAAAAACTAAATTTATCTCTGGATAACTTCAGTGTACAAGAACATTAATGGGTTTACATGAAAAAATAATGACATCAGTTTTAATACTACTAGGAGCCAATCACCGTCTTACAATATACGGCAATATAAGATCTGTACCGAGAAGAGTGTATCTTGTAATAATAATAAATTGTTTGTCTTTCAAAGCTACTGACGCGTATATAAGCGAAGATTTGCAATCGGCTCTTGAGCAACATATATCAACCACTCTCTTCCATTTGTAAGCATGCCAGGGAAAGGGAATTGTGACTCGTCTATCGCCATACTGATAGCCTGTGGAGCCTTGGACAGTGTTAATCCAGGGAACAGGTAACCTTGACCAGCATCCTGCTCCCGTCTCTGTCAACTGGGTGGAGTTACCGTCACTGACCACACGTCCACAGACTTAACACCCACTGGACAATCAACAATTGTATCCCAACAACAAACAATCACCATGATTAATAGCTCAAAACTGTGTCAGTTCGACCTTAACATATGACCAGGAAACTAACATAGGCTTTTGCATCTTCCTTTAAGCTGTTTCTATTCTTGGATGTTTAGAAAGCGTGAAAATATTTATTCCACGGAATACAAATAAATGGTAATGTTTTTTTCAACCTGAAGTATTTGTAGTGTAAAAAGTAAGTGATACAATGGAGAGATAAACGATCCTGCTTTGACTTTCTTAGATTCTAATTTACAAGCACAGTAGCGTTACCTGTCTGTTGATAACAAATACATTATAGTTTTAAAATGGCTTATGCAAGTTAAAATCACGTTCGTTGAGAAAGATATATACACAACAAAAACAACTGGTGCTGAGACAAATCAATGGTACTTGGGGGTACCGTTAAGCCAAGTGTGAATTATGAAGGTGTGCTATAAATCGCTGATATAGACAGTTTACTGAACTCATCCATATTAAAACATGCTTGTCAGTGCTGCCGTATCTACACGTCAAACAATCTGGGGAAGGGAAATCAATGAGATTGCACCAAAGGTCGCCCCAGCTATTTGTATTATATGGAGATTGATACTGTGAACCAGGATCGAATCCTCTGACTGGAGGAAAAAAACAAACACTGGTCATCCGGCTTATGTTTGTCTGCAATAGGAATTATTGAACGTGTTTCTCGTCCAACAGAGTGAGGGATAGTATAGCCAAATGACGGGGAGATTTATCACTTTAGCTAAGCTCTTACATTCTATACTGTATAAATCGTTTGCCGTGCATCTCGAGTAAGTTAAGATTAGACGAGATTGGATAACAGGATTTCGTTCAATTTCCTTAACTGGTAGTTATTGTAAAATGTCTATCAGTGATACTGAAATAAAATAAGGTCGGTCCGTGGCTCTTTCCTCTCATTTCTTTGATAGATTCTCCTCCATATATATTCATCAGACACACTAAAGACAGACACATTCCATTCAACAGCCTCGCCCAACAATATAAGTATAACATGGAATGGGCTGTTAGGTAAACCGTCTCATAAACACTTCTGGACCTGGTAAGATTGTGATATTGTAGAGGAAAAGTGTTGAGCACAGAGGGGAAAGCTCAGGTCTGCTATGTGCATTGGGCGGAAGAATTCATTCAAAAACTCGCAGAATTGGGCAACATAATATCAACACCCATGTAACTGTTTCCTTAGCAAAGACTTGGCACATGACGTGCAGAAGAACAAAAATGAAGTTTTAGATATAAGGGCGTTGGCAATGCTTAAAAATGACTGAGCATGGGGCTGTCAAAACAATGGCTGTATAAGAAAGCTGAGATTCCAGGACTGTCTGTATAAGGGCGTGTGTACTGGGATGCTCACGCAATGTCTGTCATCATTAACATACACAGGTTTATTGATATTAATCCATGTCTAGACATGGACATTTCAATAACTTGTAAAACAAGATAGACTAAATACACACACTATAATTCCCCACTATTTTTTTAAATATTTGTTTCGTGATTTAGCCTCCATGGACCAGAAACTCAAACAATTATTAGTAGCCAAGGTTTTCCCAAAGAGAGCTACAACAAACGTAATGGCGTCTTATCAAGGTTTTTTTTATCAACACATCCCACAAAATGAAAGATTCGTGAAAAGAAAAAGACCAATACTCTGGCATACTTTAACGCACTTTTATTGCTGTCTAATCAAATATGTATGTATTGGCTATTCATCTTATACATCATGTCAATACTTTATAAACACATGCGCTGCGCAACAATGTTAAAAGTGCATATCTGCGATAAGCGACAAAGAATTAAGAGCTAGACCAAAATCAACAGGTAAGGCTGTGAGTGTTCTGCATTAGGAAATGTCAAAACTGTCAAAAATGCCCAATTCCGGAATAATAGCCGAATAACAACGACTGCAGCATTGAAAACTCACTATCTATCCATCATTAATTTACAAAAAAACAACAAACAAAAAACAACCAAAAAAAAAAAACACAATACAACAACAAACAAAAAACAGCAACAAACAAACAAAAGCAAAAAACAAAACAAGAACTAATATTTAACTCATGGAGTGGGGAGTAGTGCCAAGTTCAGGAAGAACACACATACCAGTGTTGTCTAGGGTAACACGGTTGTTGGTTCTTCATGTCAGTGTGGTTACTGCAGACATTCAATACAGAACGGTCTTAATGTTCCTGAACATTCTCTGATCTTCATCATCATTCAACTTAAAATTAAAAAATCGAATGTGTCCTTACTAATATAAAGCACTTTTGTATTATCTAAATTGTGTCTACCACAAAATAGATCCACATATCGTCTAGGTCTAAAACAAGACCTTCCGGTTGTTATGTCTGACACGGTGGTTGGTGAATTGCAACAAGATTAACTTGAGCTTCAGGTATCATTTGACACACGGATAACTGTGATAGACCAAGTTAAGGTCATGACAAAGCTGTCACCTATTAATGCTTTTTTCTCGTTTATGTCCGGTATGGTATGTTATCGTGAAACACATGTGTGAAAGGTATAATTTTGGCAGTAGCCGTGTTAGACTGATAAAACTCAATAAATAGTAACTAAGGGCATACTAATTTCGAGCACCTTTAGGACTAACTTTCTGGAGGACTTTCTCCAGCCATATAGGTTGACTTCATCAGGTTTTACAAATCATAAGACCTGAATTATTAGCCATCCTATAAGGCTGGAGATAGCTAGTCTAATTACAACAAGTGTAGTTAATCTTCGTTACTATTGTCCCATTTACTCATGTCCCTTTATTACTATTTATTATAAAGAAAACATATTTTAAAGGAGAATATACTTACGGTTTTTCTGAGCGTAAAGGTAACCGTTAGAGGACATGATACTCCTCCTCTCTCGGGAAGACATATCATCCCTTGGCTGGGCTTCCATCAGTATAAACTCTCCCCGAAACAACCCCTTAGATTGTTGTTTTTGACGATGAAATCGTCCCTTTTTGCTGTCTTCTGTGGAGCTGAGAGTGTCGCTGTCCTCAGAGTGACTTTTCCGGGACAATGAGTCGGTGTCTGGCCAGTGCGTGGACATAACATGCCCCATCTTCCGCCGACCCAGCTGGACAAAAGATGGACAAATGGCAGTCATTTAATGTCACATAACATTGTCACAATATTCATACTAATTTCACCACTAAATGCCATGTGTTAACTTATCACTTAATTAAGGTATCGTGTCGCGCCATTTCTGGATATAAGTCAGATCCCGTTATCGGTCAGCTAACGCGGTCTAATCCCCAGGATCGACAGTCTACATCTGCCAGCCCTGTATTATGCCAAACTAGGCTCTTTTAATTGAACTTTTACATCTGCATTCACAACTTTTACATTACGGCTCTAGTTTTTCTAATGTTCGAAGCCAAATTTGGCATCCATGTTGGAAGCAAACAGAACGCCCCGAAGGTAACCATAGGGGCTAAAAAATCCTTGGGTTAAGCAAATAAATGGCGGCAAAATCAAACAGCGGCGATTTGATGCTCGTCCCTAAACCATAGAGTCCGTTGCCATACCGCTAAAATACCATGAGGCCGTTTTTCCAGTGTAGCCAAGAGCTGTAGGCGGTGAAGAAGTAAGGGCCGGAGATCCCTTAAAGACTAAGGCAGGAAACTCCAGCGGACCGAGTGATGAAAGGAAGGAAAGAGCGTATTAACCACGTTCCTCTAGCTGGAGAGTTCCACGCACCGAGGGCTGGCAGAGGGCTTTCATTTTGCCTCAAGACTTCCTATTGCATACAACTGATGTCAAGGGGATTAGAGAACTGGACATTGGCACACAGAATATTTTAGTACTTCAGTGTTACTTTCTAAACAACATGGTTAAAGCTTTTGAAACTATTCATACACGTAGAACAAACTATTCAAACTGCTTGGTATTGAATATGAACTTCAGTTTACTATACTTATATGGAACAATTTGACAATTACAATGATAAAAATAAAGACATGTCCAGCAATCTAGTAACAAGTTCATAAATCACGAAACGATTCTCTTTTGATAAATCATCCTACATTTAAAGTAAATATCAGAGATTTTAATTGATTATAATTCTATTAACGATACTTAATGGGACATTTTCAGCGGATCTGTTTTAATTTAACCGTATATATATATCAGAGAATTTGGCCATCGTGACTCATTTAAAGATGCCGTAATTATTGTTTAGCAAATTTTGATTGATAAAGGTCCATGAAGGGACCGTGATATCGGGTATTTTTAGCAGTTAGAGTCAATTTAAATAGACTCAATGGGAGATTGGCTTCCGTCGTTTTGTGTCTATGTCCTGCATCAATCCTCTATGTCTATTTTCAAAAGCTTTACCGTTCTGTATTTCGGATTTGTATTTATGTTTAGCGAATATTTTCTATATACTTTCAACAGTTCAATTGAACTGAGAATGCTATTATCCCGTGAAGGCAGTCATGACACAGTGTAGACAGCCATTAGGCCACAATTACAGTCATAAGGCAATGAATACTTTCATGAGGCAAATGAAGACAGCCATGACGCCGTACAGACAGCCATGATGCAACGAAGACAGTCATGATGCGGTGAAGGCAGCCATGAGGCAGTAAATACAGTCATGATGCAATAACGATATCCATGACGCTGTGAAGGCAGTCATGACTCAGCGAAGACAGCTATGAGGCAATGAAGGCAGTCATGAGGTAATAAAGACATCTATGGCGATGTGAAGGCAGTCATGACTCAGTGAAGACAGCTATGAGGTAATGAAGGTAGCCATGAGGCAATGAATACAGTCATGAGATAATAAAGACATCCATGATGCTGTGAATGCAGCTATGAGGCAGTGAAGGCAGCCATGAGGCAATGAATACAGTCATGAGATAATAAAGACATCCATGACACTGTTATTGCAGCTATGAGGCAGTGAAGGCAGCCATGAGGCAATAAATACAGTCATGAGATAATAAAGACATCCATGACGATGTGAAGGCAGTCATGACTCAGTGAAGGCAGCCACGAGGCAATGAATACAGTCATGAGATAATAAAGACATCCATGGCGATGTGAAGGCAGTCATGACTCAGTGACGACAGCTATGAGGCAGTGAAGGCAGCCATGGGGCAATGAATACAGTCATGAGATAATAAAGACATCCATGACGCTGTGAATGCAGCTATGAGGCAGTGAAGGCAGCCATGAGGCAATTAATACCGTCATGAGATAATAAAGACATCCATGACACTGTGAATGCAGCTATGAGGCAGTGAAGGCAGCCATGAGGCAATAAATACAGTCATGAGATAATAAAGACATCCATGACGATGTGAAGGCAGTCATGACTCAGTGAAGGCAGCCACGAGGCAATGAATACAGTCATGAGATAATAAAGACATCCATGGCGATGTGAAGGCAGTCATGACTCAGTGACGACAGCTATGAGGCAGTGAAGGCAGCCATGGGGCAATGAATACAGTCATGAGATAATAAAGACATCCATGACGCTGTGAAGGCAGCTATGAGGCAGTGAAGGCAGCCATGAGGCAATGGAGACATTCATGAGGTAATAAAGACATCCATGGCGATGTGAAGGCAGCCATGACTCAGTGATGACAGCTATGAGGCAGCCATGAAGCAATGAATACAGTCATGAGGTAATAAAGACATCCATGGTGATGTGAAGGCAGCTATGGGGGAGTGAAGGCATCTAAGAGGCAGTGAAGGCAGCCATGAGGCAATGGAGACAGTCGTGAGGCAATGGAGATAGTCATGACGCAGTGAAGGCAGTCACGACGCAATGAAGACAGCCAGGATGCAATGATGACAGTCATGACGCAGTGAAGGCAGTCATGACGCAATGAAGACAGCCAGGATGCAATGATGACAGTCATGAGGCAGTGGAGGCCGCCATGAGACAATTGGGACAGTCACGACGCAGTGCAGACTGTCACGATGCAGTGAAAGCAGGCATGACGCTGTGAAGACAGTCATGGCGCAGTGCAGACAGCTATGACGTAGTAAAAGCAGTCATGACACAGTGAATACATCCGGTGCTGGCAAACCAAGATAATCAATTCGAGTTACACCGAAAATAAATAAATACCTCATATATCTATTGCAAATGCTAATCATAAAGAAAATAGAGAGTGAAAAAGATGTACATTTTGTCCTCCAGCTGTATTCCACAAGGTCACAGTATATATAGCTCAGTATCTCTATGTTCCGTAAACGGTAGAGAAAATTGAGAGTTGATCGAATAAAAAATCAAGGCTACACAGGTTAAAATTACCGGGCACAGAACACAATACAGCCAGTCAGTTAATTACATGTAGAATGAAAAAATATATTGAAAGATAATCGCATTTCAATGCAGTAAAATCAATTATAGCTAATCGGATCCACTAGAAACCAAGAATAACCAAGGATAACCAAGGATAACCAAGAATAACCAAGGCAACATACAGAAAGCTAAATGGATATAAAAGCGGCACTACATACTGACAGCTAGTAGGACATAAAAGCGGCACAACAAACTGACAGTTAGCTGGACATAAAAGCGGCACAACATACTGACAGTTAGTCGAACATAAAAGCGGCACAACATACTGACAGCTAGTCGGACATAAAAGCAGCACAGCAAACGGACAGCTAATCTGATATAAGCAGCAGAACATCCGGACAGATAATAGGACATTGAAGAAGAAGAACATACCTACAGTTAATTAGACATAAAAAAAGAATATCTTGACATCTAATCCCACATAACAGCAGCACTGCAGCAGGACAAACGGCCAGCTAATCAGTCATTAAATGAGCATAACATATGGACAACTGATCGGACAAACAATCGTTACAACATGCGGGCAACTAAACCGACATAAAAGCTGCAAACTATAAGGAAAGCTAAGCAGAAATAAGAGCACTATAGACAGCTAATTTTAGATCAACCAAAGCAAACTCCTTCTAGTGAACGTTTCCAACTAATCTCATGACAATTTCAGCCAGACTTAAACAACAAAAAGCAATTACTGTTTACAAATCACCTCCACGGCCTTTATACCCAAAACATAAAAGATCTGTTCCACGGAAATGTCCCTATCTATGAAAATCTGCGCTCTACTTCAAATAACAAGCTATACATCCTTTCCAAGGAACTGAAGCGTTTAAGAGAAGTTTATCATATTATGGCCCAATGTTATGGAACAGTTTCCCGGAATATGTTAAAAATGCTAATTCACTTGACAGATTTAGTTTCAAGAAATTCTGCTTTAATTTGATTTGTTTTCTTATTTTCTTATTTTTTTATGTACCTGTGAATACTATAATATATAGTGGCTTTTTTTTTTGTTTTACTTTTTTTTACTTTTTAATGTTTTTTTTTATATTAAATATATATTTAGACTTACATCACTACCTTTAGCTACTGTAGGAAATATGTTAATTAATGAAGGTGTGACTGTGTGCACGTGTGTATGTGTGAAGAGGGCCTCATGGAAGAACAGCTTCGAGCTGACTGAGTGTACATTGTACTTAAATAAAGCTTATTATTATTATTATTAATAAAGGACGGCATATGGGCAACGAATCGGATATAAAAGCTTCGAAACAAGCAGCATTTTAAATCAGTTTATCCAACACATGTGATGCACAAATGAAATCATACATTGGTCATCATTGCACTGGAATGTGAACATTTATTAACAAATCGATTCTAAGGAAAACGATTAAGGTTGAAGACCTAAAAACCTGGGTTTCTTACTCTGAACACCTTGTTGTGGCCGTAGCTATATAAAGAAAGTTTGCCTGGGGAGATCGCAGGGTAATTTCTTCTCGGTTTTCCACCATACATCGGCAACCCAAATCGTCATATAAGTGAAATACTCTTAAGTACGACGTTAAACACCAATAAAATAAATAAATAATAATGAAATTCTTACGCTGAAATAATTGATATTCTATCAAAGTACTCATACAGTCATCGTTTAGTAAACAAGAAACTTCCAAATACTTTGTTCCCAAAATTAAAGACTACCTAAGTCATATATGTATTGTTCAGTAATGCAGATAACACTATAGTGATAACTTATTTGTAAATTATGGTTCTGTTATACCCGGTTTTCGTATAACTGTGGAAAAAGAAATCTTACACAAAATGTAGTGTGTTTATTAAATCGTATTCGGTTTTATGTAAACCAGCTTTGGAATCATTTCTCCCAGACATTAATACTAACGCCTCGCCGATTGAATCCACATTATGACCAAGACGTTCCACAAAGACATTGTGATTAGCATAGACAGTCAAGAAAGATTTCTCAATGAGCCGAGAGCCTGGGTGGTAACCAAGTGAACAGGGATACGACAAACAAACGACAAGCATCGTCAACAGTAATTAGCCTGGATGATATACAGAAGACCTTTGATGAACTGCTTCAAGGTTTTTAACGGAGTTCTTTGATGTGAACAAAAGGGAGGAGAACAGTGTTTGCACTACCTTTGCACAATAATGATTTGATAGCCATCCATTCTTAAATTACCCCCACAGTTATAGAATAGGAAGCAATAAAATGTAAAGCTAGCAAAGCGTTATTTTACCCTCTAACAAGAAATAACAGGAATATGACGTAACCAAATGTTTTTTTTAGGATTTGTCGCACTTAAATATTGATGAAAGGAAAGAGATCAATAACCGGGTTAGACTGTATGTTCAGAAAGGTCTCAATTTCTAGCCCTGGGTTTGAGATTAACAACTTCTTTCCAAAACACACATTAGGTTACAACATTTAAATACGAGTTATGAGTTTTGGCTTCGTTATATGTGAGCTTAGGTTTCTCAGAAATAATTTGTTATTTCGAATTTAAAAGTAAAAATAAGTATTTAAGTAACATACAAGTGGCACACAGAACATTGTGAACAGCAGATACGGTTCGATTATTACATTTAATTTATCTTGACATTATGGACAAAATACTAATACAATCTATGGTATAGACTTACCGGTTTCCGAGAAAGTCTGTCTAGGAACATTGTGAACACCTCTCACAACTTTCTTTTTAAGGTATATCCAGAGATAAAAGCAGGCGTATTTTGCCAGTCTTCATATCGAGAACTCTAATATCTTATATCAATTACAGGAGTTTGTGCACAGAAGTTTCAAGAAGACTACCTACTTTCTTATGAGACGGGAAAGTGACTGCCAGACTCCCAGCCTTCTTGAAGTTGTAGGAGTCTTCACGTGACAGAGCCCGGATTCCCATCACACCACTGATTGGCGGAGATTCGTCATCCCCTGAAACATAGCACAACGTCGAGAGTGAGAGCAATGAAGATTTGGAATGTCATCTTGTCAATGCCTCTGGCAATTCGAACTAAATGAGCTAACCCAACAGATCATTACCATCATGTCTTCACATTTGTAAACTAGAGTTTTACGAATAACAAAAGAACAGTCGATCATACATCAGTAAATAGTTTGAAAAGAGCAATGCTGTCACTTGTTAAATAATGTAGAAGACGTTCCAGACAGTTATTACATAACTACATTGATTGGTTAATATTCCAAGAACAAGCTTATTGATTAACAAGGCATAACAGATACATTTCTGAGGAGGTTTAAGTTGTTTGGGGGGGTCCTAGAACATTTCTCCCTTAAGCATTTCCCCGAAGGACAGCTCTATCCCGCTTGTTGTAGTGTCCTGATTTTGTCCTGTAAAAGTATTGTGGTGTCTTCTGTGTGTACAGTGTCGCGTAGAGCGACCCCCCC
>JAVFBZ010155855.1:0-18524 GCA_032466195.1 Katharina tunicata | reverse complement strand
ATTGATCTAGAATATGAGATAATTTCTCGACTTTAATTAGTCGATATCCCTGTGCCAGTGTGATTACTCTTGACAAATATATAGGCAAGCAAAATTTTCTTTCTCTACATTTATACGAATATATATATTTTTTGTATAAATATATATATATATATATATATATATATTTGTTTGTCAAGAGTAATCACACTGGCACAGGGATATCGACTAATTAAAGTCGAGAAATTATCTCATATTCTAAATCAATTCTATATATATATATATATTAAGTAATATATATACTCTACATTTATACAAAATATATATATATATATATATTTTTGTATAAATGTAGAGAAAGAAAATTTTGCTAAAAATATATATATATTTTATATATATCTATATCAGCAAACATTTTAAATAAAGAATAATAGATGAAAGTTTTAAGATTCTGTCAATGAGGTGCATTGACAATGTGATAGGTCTGTCGAAGTTGACACACAATAGCGCTCAATTTAGCTTAAAGTCGTGGTTTGAAAGTATTTATAAAATTTTGTAACTCGTGAGTTAATCCTTCTTTTACCGCTAATCAGTTTCGTCTTTAAATTATATCGTATGCATGTTGATGATCGTCTCTTTATTTCTATATGTTATTACAGCGAAGGCGCTATTCCTTATACAAATGCATTTTATGGACGAGGAAATGGAACTATATGGCTGGACGACGTATACTGTGCCGGAACAGAAACGAGTCTAACAGAATGCCGACATTCGTCATGGTCACGAACTAACTGTGGTCATTCAGAAGACGCTGGGGTAAAGTGCGGAGGAAGTGAGTCCTTTGTTTCTCTGTAAGGTGTGGCTCAGTTGGTTTAGCGTTAAACTGAAGAGTCCCCTTCATGCGCTGTTCCTGGTGGATGTGGATATCCCGGAGCGGTTTTACGAGTTTTTAGCTCGGTTTGCCACCATTCACCACCCATGCAAAGTTGTCATATAAGTGAAACACCCTTGAGTAAGACGTTTAACTCCAAATAAATATAACTTACTTAATAAATAAATAAATAAATAAATAAATAAATAAATAAATAAATAAATAAATAAATAAATAAATAAATAAATTAAAAAATAAATCTTTGTTCCTTTGCCCATTTGCTCCTTCAGTCGCCCCATAGTTTTATTCACAAATCCATTCTTTCGGTAACCCAAATAATGCCTTGTTGAGTCTATGTGTTCTAGTTTGTCTATCCTGACTTCCTTACATTGGGATAGGGTCATGACCGAAATGAATTAGATCAGATCAAAAAGGATATAATCTTCATTTTTGTAAAAACATATAATGTAAGAGGATTTAAAGTGTTCGTCGAAGGGTTACCAGTCAATAACCTGATATGGACGGTAGTAGTTCCTGCATTCTAAAATAGAGAATCAAATCATTCTCCCTACCGTCGATTCTTTGACTCTAAGGTATTGACTGGCCATCTTGTTGTTCACCATAAAAGAGTTATGCCTCTTTGCTTTTTGTATCAAGTAAGTTAACAAGTAATTAGATGGAACTGCTTCACGATTTAATCTATTTTTTCTGCCTTTTACAAACTTAAACTTCAAATTGAATACGCCCTATAACAACCTTTCTGTTCTGTTTAATTTTAAATAATTTGGTAGCGGAAACATTACTACAACAACAATAAGGATGGCCTGCCATTACATTGGTGCAATCTGGAGAAAGGTACGAGCCTATTTTAGTATGTAGTTCCTGCTGACGATTGTTGATCATACTAAACTAGTCTTGTACCTTTCTCAAGGTTGACAATGACAACAGCACTAATGTAATGGCAAGCCATCTTTGGTGCTGTCGTAGCTCTGTTTCCAAAATATGGTGTGCCAGAAAATTAATCGTCTTAATTTGACTGCCGACTGATTTAAAATTAAATGGAGAAAAAAAAGTTGTCTTAGTGCCGATTCAATTTGAAGTCAGCAAAAGACAGAAAACAACGTATAAAGTGGTGAAGCTGTGCCACCTTATCAGTTATTAACTTAACTGCTCGCCGGGATAAATTTTCTAAGGCGCACAACACAAGATGGCCAGTCAATACCTATGGCGGTAGAGAGAATGAATTGTATCTCTATTTTAGAAAGGGCTATGTATCTACCTGTAAGTACAGTACAATCTAAGTACTGGATTAATGGCGGACCTTGAAACACCTGCTCCAGCTGTCATTACCATATAGGCAACAACAAATCCGGCTCTGAACACAATTTTACGATGTTTGACTGATCTAGTCACGCTATCTTCGCTAGGACGGTTAAAAAATATGTGAAACCAATCGTTTTTTATTCAAAATGTTCTGCATTAGTATTGATACTACTAAATGTTATATCACACAAACGGCAGAGACATATGACCGTCTGTTCTCACAATGGCCTTCGCCCCTAAGCTCCAAATGATTTGAACCAGTGTTCAGTCTTTTGATAGTAACATCGAAAAAGCGAAACTAGGAACAAAGAAGTAATGTTAGAATGGATTATATATTTACGCTTTATTATGGCATCATCATTTTAAGTAATAAGGAGTTGTTGAACTACTGGTATTTTTGCGGAATTAGAGTGTTTTTTCTCGAAACTTACAGGTCTACTTATTTAACTCCTCAATTTGGTGGTTGGGTGGTAGCCGCCTGTGTATTGGTGCTTTCTAGGCTACGGGACACTGGGAAGCCGATTTGTTGTGGTGTCCTGTTTTGTAAATGTTCTGTAAATGTTTTGTGATGTGTTCTGTGTTGCCAGCCATCATGTCAATAATAACAGAGCGAAATTAAATTACAGCGACCCAGACAAAGTTACCTATGCGACTGGTGGGAAGGACTCGGTGGGAAGGACGGGTAGAGGTGTTCTATAACAACAACTGGGGTACAGTCTGTGATGATAGTTTTGGGAGTCTTAACGCTCAAGTAGTTTGCCGTCAGCTTGGATTCCCAACGTAAGGCCATATGATAAAAACTGATTTATTGCGCGATGCCAGCGAAAACTCTATATATATATAGACCGTCTGTCAACTGCTGAAATATTTTGTTGTTCATTGATTATATGGTTTACTGTGTAACTGCAAGTTTTGCCGTAAAATCTCCAATATTAAATCACGCGAGATTGGCCTCCTACGAGATGTTCGTAAAGAAACGGACATTAATAGCGGTCATGCTCGTTTAATTCAGTCTCTTCAAATCTGTTTAGAGGCCTGTAGAAGCTGGTGAGTTAATAAAACAAGACTAATTAGTAGTTTCCTGGTGATCAGAAAGCTTGACAACGGTGCCGGTATCTGCACAGAAACGTCCATCGATAAAGACGTGGATATCCATAAGAGTCTCGTCTCAGCTTGTGTGTCTTTCTAATCAGAATATTTATTTGTGACAAAATCTAATTTGGTCCCCCTCGTTAACAAACAAAATTACTTTTTAAACAATATCAGCACACTATTTTATTATTTCTCGAGCATAAAAGTTAGCAAACAGGATTGGAAATCACTTACATTAAGCAGGTTAACCCTTTAAGTTCACATGAGATTACAGATTTTTATTTAGTCCTGCTCTGTGTCGTTATGTGAAGATTCATGGTATACTTATAATAAATGAACGGAAACGAACAAACTGTCTTATTTGTATTATATATGTACACTGTTTCCTGTGTTTGTGCTTTATGTATGCACCTTTCTATCGGTTTTATAATGAAGGCTGACGAAAGTCAAGGAACAAAAGCCTTCAAGTAACGATCATGTGCCCTGTCTAATCACTTTACAATTACCAAACCTTTTTTTTGCCAATTAAAGAACTGGAGCCATCGCCAGGTCAAGAGCGTATTACGGCGCTGGGACTGGAACAATAGTGTACGATAATGTGATCTGTCGTGGCACTGAAAACTCCATTGATGACTGCAGACATTCTAGTTTTGGTGTAAACAACTGTGCCCACAACGAAGATGTCGGTGTATCTTGTCCAGCAGGTCAGTGGTAAAGTCTCTGTAAATTATTTCAAGATGGCGTCATTCAGGTACACCAGTCGTTAGTAAAGGGTTTTTTTGTCCCTGATGTGGTTCAAACGGGAAGAAATATAGGTTAACGTCCAGACTTACAAAACGTCCCACGAGAATAATACAATGTACGATTCAATGACGTTAAATTCAGCTATTGACGTAAAAAAATCGTACGACTTGTGAAAGGAAACCTAGATCTTTGCCTACAATTGGACAATGTTTGATGTCAAGCAACTTACGTGCCTCGTCACGCCCTATTTGACACTCGACGCTGTAGTCTAAACAGTACCTAACAAATGAATTACTAGGAAATGGAATAGGAATTATGTGATCCGTATCCCACGTTGTCTCATCTTCAAACAAATATTCCAAAATCAACGTATGACATACCACTAACATTACATCGCCATTTTATTTGCTTATCTTTCAGCGCAAAATATAACTGTGGCTTGATCTGGATTTGTTTACTAGCCTACAAATACCGCATTATACATTACCATTTTGTTTTCTTATTTTATCCAGCACAAAATTCGACCGTTGCGGTGGTACGGCTCGCTGGAGGTCCAACCCCCAACCAAGGTCGAGTAGAGGTCAATATTAACGGAACCTGGGGCACGGTGTGTGACGATCTGTTTGATTCGCGTGATGCGGGTGTGGTCTGTGTACAGCTTGGATATGAAAGGTTTGTCAGTGGCCATTTATGAAAACCTACTATATATAGACGTTTTGTTTGTCGTCCTGTAAATGCATTGTCGTGCCTGTTGTGTTGCCGGCGTCGTTTAGAATGGTTCCCTTTAGCGATTGAACCGACACGCCGTCATATGAGTTACTCCCGCCGCTTAAGTGAAATGACATTTGAAATTGTTGACACTGTTGAACACCCAGATAATATACATTTTCAAGAGATCATGAGGTAAGCATGGCATTATCAACCGTTTCCTGTATTCGGCGCTAAGATTGCGTATGTCCTGTTTAACACCGCCGATTAACATTACCCTGATTCGAGGGAAACATTTGTTTATTTGCTTTGCTTTTTAAGAATTCCTTCTATTCTCCAATTCAATCTGATTATCGAATCAAAAACACAATAGAAACAGTTGGTTACAGATACCTTCACTCCTGTTTATTTGGTGGAGAAAAGGCTCACCATTTGAACTTGGTTACAACATGTTTTACAAATTTCACAGAATTCATTAATTTTTTACTGGTATATTGCAAATGAATCACATATTTCAATATAAATGCTTTTTCTTAAACAATTATCAAGGATATTAAAGTCCATGAAGGGTGATCGGTTCTCATAGTTTCATTGTTTATTTCGAACCGTTATTGAGACTATTGAAGCTGGTACATGATGTACCTCAATCAGACCATTGACAACAGTAATACCAGAAGTCCATTAACTAGAAGTGTGAAACCTCGTATTCAGAGGTGTAGACTGCATTGTTTCCATCGCCCACGTTATAGATAAGGTGACGTCGACTGGATGATGTGCGCAGTAGGTTATTAAAATTCTCTACATTGCGCTGATTATATTTTAGTCGGCAAAAGTCGTTAAACGTCGGCAATTCTCAATTGCCACTTCTGCCCTTTGCGCCACTCTTGAATTATTGGAAAATCGTATGGGGTTTATAAAAATCATGGTTTGGATGTATACGGAGGTACGGACTAACACGTAATTTTGTCATGTGTCTGCCGTTGACTATTAATCTTATCTCCTTACTATAATGTGAATTATTTCGTACGCATTATTTCTTTATGTACAATCGACCCAAGTTCGTTTCTGTTCACAATTGAATAGTTTGATTTCGATCAAAGTCAAGATTTTCTTTGCAACCTTTTCTGGCAGTCCAAATTAGCGGGACATTTGCAATCACTTTCACTTTTAACTTTAACTTATCACTTTTCACTTTTTCACTTGTAATCCCTGATTATGCACCGAACAGTTTTTGGATATTCTGCCCCGTTTGTCAAATTTGATCCACGTAGTTGTCCGCGATTCATTGCCAGTAATATGCAGTTCATTCATACGCCTGCATCTCTTTCACCTTTTTCATTACATCGTTTAAACCCATTTTAGTCGCCATCTGGTTTGTTTTATCCGAGAAACTCTCCTGATTCCGTGCGCATTTCGCTCTTAGTCCAAGGTCAAGCCTGGTCAAATTGACTGGTTGCAGCGAAGGTTCAGTTCTGAAAATTCTGAAATTATCTCCCCTGGCGGTTCGTCAGTTTTCCACAAGGGGCGCTGTGTGTAACTGAATGTGAACGTTTTATAAACTATTCCGTCTACACTACTGAATACGAGGTTTCACACTTCTAGTTAATGGACTTCTGGTAAAACTTATACTAAACATACATTTTCTTATGATTGCAGATCAGGAGCTCTTGCTAAGTCTCGCGCGTTCTTTGGACGAGGCTCGGGAACTATTTTCCTGGATGACATGGGTTGTACCGGCACGGAGACAAATCTGTTAGAATGCCGAAGCAAAGGTGTTGGACACTCAAACTGTAACCATAATGAAGATGTAGGAGTAATCTGCCCTTCTGGTAATTATGTCGCCTATTGCAGATAACTGATCCTCATCTTTGTGGATTCTAGCTCACAAAAAACCAATTCAGACGAAATATTTTCATGATTGGTTTAGAGCAGATAAAACACAATTGTTTATTTGAAGAGGACTTCTCTTTTCATATAAAATCCGTTCAAACATCTAACGGGGAAAGAACAAACACAAAAGGGCTATTTTATCAAATGTACCGTTGTTCAAGAAATATCCAATATAATCGCCACAAAAACGGTTAGCCCTTTAGAAAACTGACACACAACTATTGTGAAACGATTTCGATGATGAATGTTTATTGAATAGTAGCTAATGTAATAGACACAAGCGATATCGCAATAAAAGTCCACCATACAAGTTTACGGAACAATTGGCTCTCACAGGGTTTTTAAAGCTATTAACACACTCAGAACACTATTTTTTCAAAATTGTTGTGTACTTACTCTGACTCACTTAAAAATAGTAGATAAAAGACATTTTTTTATTGTTAGAGAATTTCTGTTGTCTTATCATATCAAATCCGTTCGAACGGATTCATGACCATTCTGGACCTAGAGGCTGACATTCTTTTCTTTTCTCGTGAAATGCTCTTCTCCAACGTATTGATTGATAAGTTATCTTCGCGGTTGGTTGGGTGGGAGCCTCCCTTGCCCTGGTGCTTTCTGAGCTAAGGGGTACAGGATGCCGATTTGTTGTGGTGTCCTGTTCTGTTAATGTTATATAAATGTTTTGCCCTGTCTTGCATGTTCCAAGCGTGGTTTGGGTTGGCGTCGCCATCATGATTATTAGACCTTGAGTACTGCATAAAATCCCACTCAAACAAAACAAAGAAACAATCTCTTTGAGCCAAGGGCCATAAGGAGACCTATTCGTTGGAGAGTCTTGTTTTGAGTCCATTCCTTGTCCCGTTGTGTCTCTGTCTCTTTGCAAGTGTTGTTGGGTGTAAAAAAACGTCACACACTATCACATCGTCTTATGAGTCTAATAAGTCGAAGTAAAGCGTAAAACTTCAATCCAACACACAAACCGCTATTTAATCAGAGTATTGTTAGTTATGCTCGGTAATAAGGTACACACCCGGCGTCACTGTCAAGATACCACTCTCCTGATAAAATATCCAAGCGTTAAATTTCAAAATGTTGCATGTTGTTCGTTCCTAATTGGTTGAGCATTACACTACTGAGTCCCGTTGACAGTATACTTGGAATAGGTTCGAATCCTCTGTGGACCTTAGAATATATTAGTGAAGTTTTCAAGTTGCTGTGGAGATCACGGGGTGGCTATTACGACGTTTCCTCCCGGTTTTCCACCATACAACGGACATGCAAAGTCGTCCGTCGTCATGATAACTGAATACCCGTAAGTACGACGAAACCAAGTAAATAAATAATATTTTCTGGATAACTTAAATCAATTTAAATTCCAATGCACCACTCAACGAACAATGGTGCTGCTAGCCCACGTTCTTTCATGCCTGTTATCGAAAAACTACAAAATTACATGATAAATGCTTGATCTATGTTACAATATAAATATATAATATATACTTTCCAGATGCAATATCGGTCAGATTGGTTAACGGACCATCTCAGACTGAGGGTCGCCTCGAAGTCCGGATAAATGGAACATGGGGCACTGTTTGTGACGATTCTTTCTCCGTTCGCGACGCTATGGTTGTTTGTAGAATGTTGGGCATCACCACGTAAGTATTCACCTATATCGCTTGAAAATTTCTACCACACTTTAGATGCCACTTTCATCACATGGTTAATAGAAAAGATAGGGCATTTTAGAGTTATCTATAACATTGATACGAGACAAGGGACAAGCTTTTACAATTAAGCCATCTAAGCTGACTTAATTGTACCAAGGGTTTTATTCCGAGCTATTATTCATTACAACTCTTGGCAGACCGAACATCTGTAACAAGTGGCGCTCTCTGTACCAAGGTTCGATTTAACTCCCATGTTAAAATTACAATCAATCAACCAGATTGCGCTAATAACTTTCAGGAAGTCAAAATATGGCGTAAACTAAACTACTCGATTCGATAAACGCACTTAAACATTTGCCAGATATTCAGTACTGGAAAGTTGACAGAAAACGAACACAGATCCGCAACGAACCGAAAACATTAACCGTATCGCTTTTAAAAAAAGCATCACAAGACATCTAAAATTGTTTTTTTAAAAGCGATACGGTTAATGTTTTTGGACCGTTACGGATCTGTGTTCACAAGACAGTCCTGAAATTTTCATTATTGACAATATAGCGATTATTGTGGAGTATTCCCGTAATGCCATATCTGATTGGTGTCTACAAGTTCAGAGGCAACTAGTCAATTGCGTGGCTTTATATTCTGGCTATAGACGTTCGATCCGCCAAGGATTGTAATGTAGCATGTATAGTACCTCCGAATAAAACTGTTAGCTAGCAGGATTAAGACTGCTTCTGCATGTCTAAAGGGAGAAGAAATAAAATGTTATTTTACATAAACAGACTATAGCTATAGTTAATTGTAATTAATCAAATATGCCACGCCGTAAGTTGAGCGTTGGAGTGATTAGTCCCGTTCACCGTACCCGAACTATGACAAATATTGCATGAGGACCTGCATATGGGAAGTTTTGGTGGATGCGGAAATTGCGGGATGATTTTTTTTTAGGTTTCGTCTCGATTTTCGAACATACACCAGCAGCGCAAAGTGATCATAATTCACATATTCTTAAAAACGTTTTTAAACACCATTCAAATAAAATAAAAAATAATAAAATAAAAAAAAGATTAATTGGTTCAGATTTCTGTGTTATAATAGGGAAGTAATACCAACGGATTACGGTTTATGTATAAACTTGTATGCAGTATATGTTTGGTCAGAAGAACTATGTTGTCGAGCTCTGGACAGATTTATGTTTTTCAGTTATATTAGTTTAAACACTAACATGGTTATTATGTAAAAATGTCACAACTAACCTCGCCACCCCTTCTCTTCCAAATCATCGTGGCTATAACTTGTTTGAGTGTTAACTATAACATGTCGCCTGTATAAATTGAGATTCGTTTTATTGTGGTTTTGTTGACAATGGCGTAAAGCTGTAAATAAAACCTAAATTTGTACCTGTAACGGTTTCTCAATCTTATCTTTCGGGTAATTAGATTGCATCCAAGTTACGTGGGTTCGGCACACTATGGTTCAGGGACTGGAACTATTTGGATTGACAACCTGACCTGTTTAGGGACCGAGACGTCAATTCTGTCCTGTTCTAAAGCGCCACTCGGCCACAGCAATTGCCAGCATAGGGAGGACGTCGGAGTGATTTGTTCTAACAGTAAGTACTGCTGGGGAGCCTAATTCTTCTCCGAGATGGGTAAGGGTGAGACTGGTTTAGCGAGATGCCACATTAAGTAATGCTTTGGCGTGTTGACTTTGTCCTTGAAACTATATCAGAGGTGACATTATAACACATCGGCTTGCTAATAGTGTCCTAAGGCACGTTTGTGGACGGATAAGTAAGAATTTTAAACATTCTTTTCGTTTTTTTTGGATAACACCCTGTTAAACTGAACGGATTCTAGTTCAAAACATTTTTGCAGGCTTAGAAACTCAGAGTCAGGCACCAAATCACCATCAGTAAATTTCAGCCACCTAGACCAAACAGCTATGGTCTCATTTTTTAAAAGAATCTGATCACAAACGACACAAGAATATTTTCTTTAGAATTTTATGTGGAATTTAGCTGTACAGGATCGCTTACAATCCACGGGGGCTTGATGTTCAACTCTCATTAAGGCAGTGGCGATCAGACGCCCGACCTCCGATGTAAGTGGGATCTGTGTTCCTGAACCTTATACTCTCTGGAAGCTCTACACTCTAGAATCGACCCTCTGAAACACATCCCACCCAAGCCACTTACGAGGCCTGTTTTGTTCTTTGGCTAAGGGCAGTATGTTTCCAGATTATATTCATGATGTCATACTTAGCACTGGAGAAACATTGCCTTTCCACAACAAAAAAACCCCACTAAAATGATTACATATGTTATGGTTTGCAGGCGCTCAAACAACGCCACGTACCTCAGTGAGGACCACCCCAGGACCTACACCCATCCCTTCCTCAGCAGTTGTCCGATTGGTTGGTGGTTCTACTCCGTATGAAGGACGGGTTGAAGTATGGAAGGGTAGCGCATTTGGTACTGTTTGTGATCGCATGTGGTCAGACGCCGACGCTAATGTGGTTTGTGGCATGCTGGGGTATAGCAGGTATGTTTAAAGGGTATAAAAGCTTAAAACAAATTGTGGCTTGAGAGGCCCTATTGTCACTGTGCCTTAGTAAGTAGGTCTTGGGAAAGCTGTACTTGAACAGCCATGCGTTTTACGAATACTTCTTTGTAGGTATGACTTCTGTTTAATCTAAAAATACCCTATTTACATTTTGTAGTGAAGTTAAAATTGCCGAAGAATTTATGACCGTCCAAACAACAAGTAGATAGATATGTTGCTTCTGTATCACTATGTTTCAAAACACCTGAAATACTAGCCTTTACATGTCATCGACGGGTCCAACTGCGCCATTTATTTTCACAATTATTGGTTAGTCAAAAACAACACATTTACCCATTTTAGGAGCGGTGCCGTTGGGAAGAAATCTGCTGCCTTTGGTCAGGGCACTGGGTCGATATGGTTAGATTATGTTCAGTGCGGAGGGACAGAGACCTACATTGGACAGTGCCGCGCCAACTGGAACGTCCATTCCTGTGGTCATCAAAATGACGCCGGAGTGCTATGTTCTTCAAGTAAGTTTGTTCTGGAAATGGAGCTTGCCTTTTCTTTAATATGAATAATATTTTGAGAGGAATATATTTCTAAAAATATCGTAAGCCCGTTAAATTAATTTAGAAACCCAGAGTGTTAGCGATTTTAAACCTGTATAAAACTGTATATGTATATATATGATTTGACCCCACCCAAATAAATAATCATGCTTAGTTCAATTTTGGAAAGCCAAACTATTGTGTCTAGACATTGATTGATGATTGCATTATTTAAGTTTTAGATTTTACGCTCTCCTTGGGAAGTCCAAATTAATAGTCCAATGCCATGGTTTCTTTTTTCAGCAGCCCGTCCGGTCTTGTAGTAGAGATATTACAAAGAGAAAAAAAAACACTGTCGTTGTTTCCATTGTTGTATAAGTGAAAATCGAAACTATTTTCGATTTTCTTAATAGTAAATACAGTGGGCTCTGCTTGATTGAATAAACCAAATGTGAACAAATCAGTGTGACATTTCAGGCAAACGACCGGACAATTTTATAGTCGCTGCGAATAGCAATAAGCCTTTCATCCGACTAGACCTGACCACTAAGAGCTATGTGACTATACCACACGACGATCACCATAGCCCGCTCTTCCTTGACTACGACCCAATAGAAGCCAAACTTTATTGGACTGATTCGGGCATTGATGAAATCAGAAGTTCTAATTTAGATGGATCTTCCAGAAAGACGCTTGCCAGACTCACTACACGTAAGTTAAACGCTCAACCCAAAAGTTGATTGAATAATTATAGAAACCCATTAGAGTTCTCTTGGGTTCTTTCCTGCTTTGCATGACTAGCCCTGTATGAAGCTCCGCTATAGTTCGCTAATCTGGTCAAACACACCCAGCCCTGCAACAAGCTCCTACTTCTAATTCTTGATTTCTTCTAAAACCCTCCATTCGATCTCATGATTCACTGCACACTTGCTGAACGGGTTGTCAAAAGTTCCGTATTACTGACATTGATTAATGATTTAAACTGATCCGACTCCTACACCTATCATAGCAGGATTATTTTTGTTCCCAATGAAACCGAGAATTGTAATAAAATTGATAATAATAAAATACAGGGTGTCGGGGCTGTTGTTAACATATAGTCTTGTGATTTACATGTAGATAAAAGAAAAATGACGACCAAGAAAAGCATGCTGTGAAAGAAAATGTATTTGCTTTAACATGATATCATCAGTTCCTCCATTATTATGAAAATCCTAAGTAATGTTAGACCTAGATGCAGAGTGCTGTATCGATATTAGTCTACTGCGTAATCCATATATAATGATACGGAACAGTCCTGAGTGGAAATGTGTAGTTTTGAGTTTTTTGCTTACCGATTTTAATTTGTCCAATTACGTGATTTTCAATTTTGTTCGGAAGAATTGAACTCTCTGAGATATTGTATCCATTAAAAATGACCACCTCGCACATAGGTAGCATTTGAACAGTTGTTTTGCAAGATGGCGGCCAAATTAAAAGATTTCCCTCATTAACTCGAATTTGGTTTTGAAATTGTTCCTGCGGAGCAAGTTTTTGACACTCAGGATAACTTCAAATATAATATTTTGAAAACAAGTTCAAAAAGAATTGGAGAATATGGACGATAAGCATTGAAAAAAGACGGTAATTGCAAGATATGTGTCCGCATCAACCTGTACGATGTGGAGATTACATTGATTAAGCATTGCACAGTTCTGTAGCTATGTTAGATCCGATTAAGTTACTACAAAACCAGGTTATATTCTATTTCAACATGATTTTCTTATTTGCATTCTCTTCAGCATAACAATATTTTAATCTGAACGTTTGAACTATAAGCTAACAAGGCTTACGTATGCTGACTTTTTGCCTTCTGGCAATCTCAAGAAAATACCTTAAACACTACAAACACCTCAATACATGAAGATGACCAATAAAAAGCAAATATAAATATAAAGTGTTTAAGCGGTGTTTAGAAGCTGGGCACATAACAAATACATGACTTTGATAGATTTTCAACTTCCGGGTACATTGATAACCGACTTTTCGGCGTTTTCATGACCGTTTTCAAACAATATGAACCAATATTTTCATTACTTGAAAAATATCTTAGCAAAAAGGCCGAAACGTCGCTTATCAATATAAAGGTTGAAAGTTCATCAAAGTCATGTTTTTTGTTTGTTTTAGAAAAAATGAAAAAATAATCAAGGAAAAATTAAATGCCACTGTTTCTTTTTTTGTGAAAGGTTCCTCTCTAGAGGGCGTAGCAGTCGATTCAATTTCAAGGAACCTTTATTACGCCGATAGAGGAAGCAACGTTATCGGGATGATGTCCTTAGATGGTCAAGCATTTACAAGTCTTATAAGAACCAGTCTTGATAAACCTCGAGCTGTGGCTGTTCATCCAGTACAACGGTATGTTATAAAATTCAAGTACATAGATGCGGAGGTGTTCACAAGACGTTCCCGGGGTGTTTTTAACATATTTTCCCGGTTTTCCGTTATACACCGGCAACGCAAGGTCGTCATAAAAGTGAAATAATCTTGACTCCAATCAAGTAAATACATCAATAAGATACCTTTTTGACTTTTAATTTCGGATCCAGTTGCTGAAAAAATACAATTTCTAATAAAACATTAGAGATATCAGAATAACATAAGTTATTGTGGATATTCAACTTCGGATATATTTTCGGCGCATATATATATGTGTTTTGATCAGTATCAAATAACCGTTTTGTATATTGGTGTATTTGTAACTTGTTATTTTATAAAATGTCTGGACTTCTATATGCCTCTTAAAGAAGATTAGAGATTTCAGTCACGTTATAAAGATCGGAAAAAAAGACCCAAGATTTCACCATAAATTTATTTATTTGATTGGTGTTTAACGTCGTACCCAAGGGCAGTTAACTGTGGTGCTGATGGTATATGTTGGACAAACGGGAAAAAAAATCGTAAAAACGCCCCGCGATCTCCGCAGCACCCGGAAAACTTCGATACCATACAGTGAAGGGGACTCAGTTCAACCAACTGAACCATGGCACCTTGCGATTTCACAAGCAAGAGAAACTATTAAGAAAAATCGCTTTTTTTTAGGTGTATTTAACAATTGGTTTTTTGATTCTGGTCAAAAGTGTAGGTAAGAAAATGAAAGAAAACGTTAAACTGGATACGTAAACTATTTCCATATTATAGAAATCTCATTTGCCAAAAGATAAAAATTTATTACGTCGTGTGTGTTTTTTTGCGTTTGTGTTATTTTTTTGATTTTGTGTAAATTGGATTATTACAGGCTATTGTTTTGGACAGAATATGGTCGCAGTCCAAAGATATCCCGCAGTAGTTTAGACGGGTCAAATCGACAATCTATTGTTTCTTCGAACATAAGATATCCCAACGGTCTTGCAATAGGCTTAGAAGGTAAGATTATGGTATACTTTTATTATTTAATTTATGGAAAGACTTAGTAATTGACCTCGACACAGTTCCCCCTCTTCAGTACCAAATATTTGTATTTGATCTAATTATATGCCAGATTATATACCTACAACATCAAGAATGTATGTAAATGTAAATCTTAAATAAATAAATAAATAAATAAATGAATAAATAAATAATTAAATAAATAAATAAATAAATAAATAAATAAATAAATAAATAAATACAAATGTACTGGCTAAGGATTCAGTCTAGGTCACATTTATGTTAAATAGAGGCCAGATGTGATAGTGTTATCGAGGATGTTGGTGAATGAAAAACCGGACAAACTATCAAAGAAGATTACCCAAAGACTTAAATTATAATTACAATTTAGCTATTAGTTTACAGCTTTTATCGCAAGTACTCGCATACAAATGTGATAGCAACAGTCGCTCCTTATACCTAGTACAAGTAAAATGTACATTTAAGTTTAGTTGTGCTTTTTTTTTCAGAGAGAAAAATTTACTGGTGTGACTCTGGTGTCCGACGAATAGAGTCTGCTGGCCTTGACGGGACCAATCGTGTCTTGATTTTCAGCGCTCGCACCTCTTCTTACTTCTTTGGTTTAGCTGTTGACAGCCAATATGTATATTATACTGCTACCTATGTTTCGTGAGTTTTTTAAGTTAATTGAATATATGCATTATATGTGATTGGTGTTTAACTTCGTCATCATCAAGTGTGTGGCATTTGTACGACAACTTTTCGTTTGGTCGAAAAGTGAGAAAAATCATCTGAAAGATTATTTCGGGGGTTGGGTGGGAGCCTCCTGTGCCCTGGTGCTAACTGAGCTAGGGGGCATCATTAAGCTCATTTGTTGTTGTGTTTTGTTTTTGCCCTGTTTAAATATTCTGGTGATTCTGTGTTGTCGGCGTTGCTTAGGTTTGTTTGCTTCACCGATCAGGCTGGCACGCCGTCATATATTTAAAATAACCTTGAGTATGGCGTAAAATCACAATCAAACCAATTGAACGATTACCGAGCTATATCTGACGCCGCCTGAAACCTTGCACTGCTCAACCAACTGAGCCACGGTGCTGCCAAACTAATTACTTGACTCTTTATTTTCAACATTCCCGAAGACGGTAGCTTCCTAAATCGAACGGATTTTAGTTTATCATCATAGCTCGCAACTGTCGCGGGTGGAAGGGAATGATCGCTTTACCCTTATTTATGAGCCCGACCCTGATCATGTCGACAATTATGCCCATATAAAACTCCAATAAATGTGTTTCAGACTTTTTTTAAGTTAACTTTGTTAACTGGTCGATTCCGTTTTATTTGTGTTCTCTCTCAATAGGTATTAACGATAGGTAATACTTATATACTTTTTCCGCCTTCTTGTGTAAATCAGTTCCTCCGGGAGCTGGAAATTTGTTTGTTTGATTGGGGTTTACGTCGTGCTTAAAGTTTTTTCACTCATGTACGACGGCGTGCCCCCTAAAAACGTGACGAAAACAACCCATAACGACACTGTCGACAGACAAAACACGCCGCTGGACAATGGCAAGATTCAAAACAACGCGCCACAACAAATCGGCTTCCTGATGCCCCTTGGCTCAGAAAACACCAGGGCACCGGAAGCCCCCGCCCAACTAACCACTCCAGAATACGTCAAAATATTTATTCGACAGCGATAAAGTCCACTTTATTTACATTTCAATACATGTTAACCACATATTTTATATCGCTTGGTGATTTCATTGTTCACTTTACTTTGTTTCTATTTTCTTCTTTTTTCTACTCTTCTTTAAGAAACGTCATGAGAATTCCTAAGACAGCTGGTAATCTGAGGTCTACGCCAATCACACCAAACGTATTGACTGGAATCAAAGGTTTAACTCTACAGAAAAATGTACTGGACCCAGCCGGTAAGAAAAATTAAGGATACAATTTTCTCCTACTGTTGTGATACTTTAATTTAATCGTACATCACAAATAAAAGGCAAAAAAATAAATATTTTTTCCCAAAAATAATAGCTGGCAGTATTTTTTTACAGCTATTTATATTTAAAAAATTCACGTTGTTAATGCTTTTTTTTTTAATATTTCCATAATCTTTGTAAATATACATTAAGGCATTGACTGTGTAAATTGTACTGTGTGTCTGTCGGCTTGGTTTTTGTGGATAGACCTGTTGTCAATGACCAAAAAATATTTGTTTTATTTCCAGAATTGGTTCTTTGTTTAAAATCAGTTTAATTTGTATACTTTCTATTAAATTGGCATGATGTTCTACAGGAACAAATGGTTGCTCACAGGGGAAAGGCGGCTGTGCTTATCTATGTGCCCCGACCAGTGACACCGAAAAAGTCTGTCTCTGCCCGGACGGTCTCACGCTTCAAACAGACGGGGTTTCCTGCAGCAAAAGTAAAAGACTTTGTACATAACATAAACGTATATGTTTTAATATTAGCACTGAATCAAAATGTAGTTCTTTGCATCTTTTTGTTGCTACCCTACTTCTACAAATATTTTATTCTAGTGCTTTTGTCGTAGTTATTCCTTCGCGGCCATATCTTGTATAACCATCAAGTAAAGAGATGTGTTTATATATGCATTGTTTGTACGCAAATATTTGTTCTCTTTTGAATCACGAAATAATTCGTTGCTTAAAACAAATGGTAGTTGATGTACAAAGCTTCTAGCGGAAGGTTTTCGTGTTTATTTTCATTCATTTTTTTCTCCGAAAATACATTACGAGAAAAGCGTAAGTATAGTAATTGAAAGGACAAGTTATGACTCAGTCATGCCATTAAAATAATTGACCTACATCAGTTTAGCTTTTATTAATTATATATCCTAGCATTATAGCCTCGTGAATCTCTTCCCCGCTCCTTGTTTCGAAATTTTCGAGAAATTATATGTATTTTTAAAAGTAACAGATATATAACACCTTAAGCTGTATTTTGTTTTCTTTAACAGATGTACCTTGTCCTCCACTTCGACCGAAATCTTCATTCGTCGTCATAACACCACCTACATGCTCATCACGATCATCGTCAATCGGTACAGTGTGTAACGTGACCTGCGCAGTAGGCTTCGCTCTCAATAGTCCAAACAAAGTCACGTGTCTGAACAATGGCCAGTGGAGTAACTATGGCAACGAATTGATATGTGTTGGTAAGTTTTGGGAATATTTCAAAACTATATCGACTTGATTGCTTTTAACAAGTAACAATTTGTATCAAAAATCATAATCATATTAGATATAAATACCACTAGGCCACTGTGATTACTCTTGACAAAAACAAATATATATATATATATATTATATATATACCGGTAGTTTTTTTAGATGCCACATCGAAGCGTGATTATCTATGAGATCTCTCCAAGAAATCCAGCCTGGTAAAACAAAATGGTGTAATTTTTCTCGTAGTAAATAAAATAATTTATAATAACTAAACAAATATTAACTAAAAAGTATTGTCCCTTAATCAGGTGTAAAAATTTCTCGCAAACTGCACGCAGCGATAACGTTTTTTCAGGTGCATGACAGGATCAATCAATACCTAAGAGTCAAAGACTCGATGGAATGGAGATGAATGGTTTGATTTTCTGTTTTAGAGCGAAACAAGTCTTACCGTTTAAGCAGTTTTTCCACGCTCTGTATAATAAACTAGTGTCCAAAAGAAACGATACCACATGTTTGCAACGACATAAAATAAAAACTAAACAATGCAGAAGT
>JAVFBZ010155844.1:0-18527 GCA_032466195.1 Katharina tunicata | reverse complement strand
GTCTCTGTGATAGAGGCTTCATCATTTTAGGTACAAGGTTTTGATATTCCTGTATTAGGAGACATGCAAACCTGGTGCTAGGCTGATCATATTGTAATATAAAAGGAATAATGTCTACCCTGGAGCATTTCCTATATAAATACGTGTTCAGAAAAAAGAAATTTATCTTTTTTAAAATACACAATATACACAATATGGAATGAGGTCAACCTTTATTCTGTTACTTTAAAAAAATCAATATATGTTGTACATTTACACTAAATAAACAAGGCCCACTTATCTTTGATCGAATATGTGTGTATATAAATGTATAAATACAGACATACTGAGTGATGGCGGAGCCTAATTACACCTAACAAACAACGCTTGTCCATTTAGTAAAATCGCTACACTGTCATTTCTGTTTATCATAGAGTTTGCCATGTAAATATGTCAATGTGTTTTGTCTAACTCTCACTTCGATTTTATCCTCACTATTCGACGAATCAGATTATTTATTTTGTTGACTAGTGTTTAACGCCGTGTTTCAGCGAACTTCATTTATATAGCAACTTTGAAGTGTCACTGTCTGGTGGCAAAAACGAACAGAAATTATTTTAAAAACCATCAGGCTATCTCCGGTCTTCACAAACTTCCCTTATATAGCGACGGTGGACAAGCTGACAAGAACCAATAGCTAGTTTGCAATAGATTGAAGGGTTTGTTCCCTTGTTTGTTTGATTGAGATTTTACGCCGCACTGGAGTTTATTGTCCTCATTTGACGGCGTGCCAATCCAGTGGGAGAAGAAACCACCTTAAACGACACTGGCAAGACCACAAATAGCATTTACATAATGAACAAAGTCAAGCTCAACAAATCGGCATTCTGACGCCTCTTAGCTCAGAGAGCACAAGGGCACATGAGACTTTCACCGAACCACCCGCAGCATTGAAGCAGACTCGACAAACCAATGGGCAATTAACGACAAATTGTCACATGTATTGATTTTAAATGGGGTAAAAACTGGCGGAAATGTTTGAAGCTACTGTCATCTCGTTTTTTCAATATCGAGCAAGTTCCCCTGGTTAATCATTAAAGTGGTGGACTTCTTAAAATAGACTAATCAGAAATAGTAACGGTTGCTCTATAGGTCTGAAAAGGCGTTAATCTGCTTTCTTTAATTAACATTTTCGATATCCTGTTTTCGAGCAAAGACCCAATAATAAATTTCATAATGCATTCTCCTTCTACAAAACATATCCTGATATGGACAGAAGGGAGTATAAATTGACCATTCTCTATAATTTATAAGATTCCATACTGTCCGTACTATATGATTGATTAAAGTACTGGGTAGGATCAAAATCGTCCAAAAGATAGGTCAATGCTCAAGGTTGTCCTCTCTTTTATCATTAGCTTATCTATATAGTATTGAGTTGACGACTCCAAATGATCAAAGCCAAGTGATGTCTCTTACATTATTCATGAAGCATTTGTTTTGAAATATACAGTTGTAGATGACAAACTAATGTGCGAACGAGATACTGCAGGTAAAACGAAGAGAAATCTTCTACAGTATTTAGTCAATTTACGGATAAATCTTTCAAAAAACTTCTATTGAAAGTAAACGATGTTTATCGTCAGAGTTGCAGTTCGCCAATATACGTAGACGAATCAGAGACACGGTTACGGTTCAACGAGTTTACCGTGCATTTGAGGAGGAAAGATGCGCAATTCCAATCTATCCCTTGTGGAATTAAATACAGGAAGGGCTTATTAAGTTTGACACACATTGCAGTCGCGCACTTTATATGACAATCATGTTGGCATTCATTCTACTGATTGGAAAGTGGGTCATCCCCGCACTAGATAATCAACCTTTCAGTAATTTCTAATTCTGTGCTAGATATTTGGCAGGTATGCAATATTACTATTTAAGATTTCCTTATAAATTTGTTATTATACCATATGTGGACATATGTGTCGATTTATTCAGCAAATCCAATTTGTGTACATAAATATGTGTCCGGTTGCAGTGTAGCTGGTATTAACAAATATCTAATTGGAAATTTATGAAGTATAAGAATGTGGGTACTTCATCTTATGAGCATACCTACGCGTATATAAATTCTAGTTATACCTTTAATCCCATACTGAAAACTGAGACATAACTGTATTAATAAGCAACAAAAAGAGTTTATTCGATTCTTGCGGAAAATGATAGAAACAAAAGAAAACTTCATTTTTATCTGAGCGATTGTCTATAAAAATATATAACAAAGTCGCTAATAGTCAATTCTGTAAAGGAAAGCGGTCAAGTCTTGGAACTTTTACCTAAATTATACCTAAACTTGGTCAGACTATAACCCTGAGGAGGCCTCTTGTACTATATATATATATATATTGTTCATAGACATTAAACTGTTAGTTTCCAGACCTCTTGAAAGAATATTTACTTATTTATTTAATAATAAGTTTACAGTTAATTGTAATGCTTGTTAACAGAAGATAATAAGAGTAGGCTTATTCATTGCAAATGACACTCTACAAGTCTATATATTGTGCATCAATAATAACTAATAGCATGTAAATCATAGCTGAAATAAACAATGAAATACCTTTACTGAAGAAAATTATATTTTATAGTATGTTTCGGCATTGATAATAGTGTTTTTACCAGTTCAATGTGTTGTATTGTTTCTTATTTTAATTAGTACAACTAGCTTCAATGTTTACTCTGAAGAAATAACAGGTAACCATGGGCTAGTAAAGATTACTACCGCATTAAGAGCTTACGTAATAACTCATCTAAATGGCTACTTATACTGAAAACCTCGTAATTGTTCGAATTAAAATTAGCCGCATCTATCTGCTAAATGAGAGATTTTCTAGAGTCTCATCTGCGGCGTCAAGGGGGACAACTCTTGCCATATTCTGGTCAGGTAACACTTGATTAATTTAATAACGTAAATTCCATTTGCATTCAATGACACGTATGAAAATAATTTGTTTTCATGTGAACCAACCAAATTTAATCCCGTCATTTTCAAAAATATACGTGCAGAAGTGTCCCATGTGTTTATAACTAGCTAATCAAATGTACACGCGACATGCTTTCAACACTTCTCTTATAACCATCTAATCCAAGTTGATTTGTGGCCATAATATAATAAATTATGAGGTAACAGTCAGCATTTAAATGGACAGCCCTAGTGCGACATAAATTCATTATAATAGACAGCTACTCAAAATTCATATTTACCATAGTTGTGTATCATCCTCGCTTGACTTCACGATGTTTAAATATGCGCTCGTACATTATTCTGCAAGACAAACTTGACAAAGGCTTGTAACAATGCTATGTGATGAATCTTGATAAACTTAAAACCTTTGAAAACTGTCTTACTTAACGTATATCAAAATATAGCAATCAGTAGTGAGGTAAACTAAAGGAATTTGTAAGAGCATGAGTTGCTATTTTAGGCAACCCGAAGAAGTTACTTCATTTGATACATACTGTTATTAAACTTTGACATGATTCATATATATTATTTTAAAAAAGAAAATGTCTTTGTTTAACAACCTCTTATTCTAGTTGCAGAAATTAGTATTTATAAATGTAGACACACAATACAAAAAATAACACACGTCTGTCTGATAAGCTGACTCAAATGCTTTTGTTACAAATCGACATTTTATAACTTGGATAGAGACTGGTTGTATCTCTATTACATGATTAATAGAGGTGGGGACGTGGTAAGTCAAATCCTACCCCAAGGTCAGAGGTCAGAATAAGCATCTCGTTTGTCATTCCACAGATTCACAATACAGTACTGAGCTGAACCACAGTCCCTGGACATACGCTTGATAGATCCTGCCTTTGTGTCCAAGAGGAATATATCAAACACCACTATATGTTCTTGTCTTAACGGTACATATTTTACTCTATTTGAGTCTAAAACAATAAGTAGATAATATTTTCATTGTATAACGATCCTGTCATCAAAATTGGAACAACACAAATTTCTGATGTGTTTTTTGTGTGGAACCAGTTACACTGACTCGACGAAGAAGCAAACAGTTTTCAAGAAAGCGTTATAATTAAGGAATATAATTATGTTAAAATTAACTCTAAGTTACTCTAAGGAATAAAATGTATTAACAGTCAACGGGAGGTTAATATATCATCTTACATGTAATAAAAGTCCACAAGTGCCATTGTGTCTCAGTTTCAGTAAAAAATCGCTCATCACAATTTGCGAAATGGAGACAAGCCCATAGTCCCTGGCGGAGTGCTCTATACACGTTCATTGGTAAAATTCGACAAACTTCTACTGTATTATTTATTTATAGATTAAAAATCGAGCGAACGCATAATTGATCATTTCATGTAACGATTGGAGGCTTATATCATAATGTCATTGCGCAAAAGTATTAAGCCACATTAGCGAGAAAGGAATTTGTAGACTGACATGTTGTTCTAAGTAACGATAGACTTGCAACAAGTAGTAACATGGGATTTATTGGTCTGTAATAAACGCCATGATGCTTTCTTTAACCTATATTCAGGATCTGTACCTGATCATGAGCATGTGGCTGTTTATGGACAAAGAACTAATATTCTGAAATGGACATCATTCTCTAGAATGTATGATTTCGGATTACCTTCGCTGTATGATTAATCAAAGTGGACGTCTAGGAAATGGTAATATCAAAGTCATCCAGCAGAGAGTTTATTGGTCTACCATACCTTCTCTTTCATCATTTCTCAGAGATCCCATACAATAATGTGCTGACTACAAGAGATAGAGACCCTGTTATTGCCCCATACATTATTCATCAATCATTTGTATTGGATTACACAGTTGTCGACAACAAAGTACTGGACAAATAAGAGCCGCTGTCTTTTACAGGACCAACAAAGTCAAATGGGAATAAGTGGGCTATCTCACTGCCGGGCTCTCCTTTTAAATGAAAAACGTTCGAATCACTGCGATGCCATATGCGATGTATCGAATGAGCTACAGGCCGCCTTTACTGTAGCACGTGTCAATGACACGTTACTGATAACATATGTCTACCGGTTCCGAATATATCATTCCTAAACTAGACAATAAATGTTCCATGGCGACACTGTACTCGTGCATACAACTTACATAAAGCTAAACTAATGCAGATACGGAATGATATCTGGTACGAAATATATTTAAAACGCGAGTAATCCATCTAATGTGCATGTATGTACTCTGATTGCAGTCATGCTATTAGTAACATGTGTATGGAACACTTTAGCTCTATCTCCGCTTAAATGTAAGGAGCACATTAGTTTTATCTCCGCTCAAAGCTCCAAAAGGATCAGACGTATGTCATTTTTTCAACAAGTATAAGAACAAAAGTACGTTAAACAACAAATTCTTTGAAAACTTAATTGGAGCTTTATTTGAAGTAATTTCAGTGATGTTATTGTTTAATAAACTTTCTTTTCAAGAATCGTTTGTTGTTCATTTCAAAACATAACATGAAAGCTCGCATTTCCATGGACAGATAAGTATTGTAGACATCTGGCTTACATTAGCCATATTTACTTAAGTCATGTCACATACTGCTCTGGTAAACTATTCTAGGGGAAGAGGATTCTCATTCACCAAGCCCAGCAATCCGAATAATAGAGTAAAAACACTGCTAAAGGGCATGTTAAGCAAGAACTAGTTTCATATGGATAACAACTTCTTTATTCTGTGGACACAACGTTTCAATCTTATTCCAGAGATCGTTTTCAAGTATTTATTTTCAACAAATTACATGGGCTTCTAAACATATTATGAGTAACAAGTGTCAAGCAAAAAGTGTTCAAAATGTTGTTAAGACGCCTTCCATATGAATTCGTAAATGGAGTACGCGATCCTGTCCAAAGTCATAGTGGATTGCTTTGATTGCTCTCGTTGCATTATTTTGGATTTCTTTTTTTCTTACATTGATCAATCCTCGAAATGCTGCTTATAGTTAAATAGAAACTTCTACTGATATAGAAAACACGCCTGATTCTGCTGTTCCACTGTTTACTATAACCGGCGGGTTTTATTGATTTACCATTCATCAGTGGGTTTGATACAAAGTTGAGCAAACACACTGTTCTTAAGCCTCAATTTCATCATTCATCGATAAGTTTATACAAAATACGAGCATGGTTCATGGCGTCTTCTTATTTTGATTAATTAAAATGCATTTATTATCATGCCTACAGTTGTACACAGGCGTTCGCAACACGTATAGGCACTCGAAATACGATGTAAGTCGTAAATATCAGGCGTTAACAAGTCCACACTTTTTTCAGATTTGAGTACATCTCAATGTGTAATATGTGTTAAAAAAAACATTTATTAAAATGCGTTTTTTATATGGATCTAAACAGTCACAATACACCGGATCTAACAAGTGGAATTTTAACAATGATTTGGAAAGCTTTCTACAATTTCGATTGTGAACTCAGTCCAGAGATAGTTTCCACTCGATGGAATTGATATATTCACAGTTAGTTAGTTTGATTAATTTTACATTCAACATTACTTATTAGAACAGACTTAATAACGGTGGGTTCTACGTCTCTGCTTCCTGAAGACAGTGTACGAATGTCAAATCATCGTTATGAGCCACCATTGTTCTAGTCCATATTGCCCGTTTTACAATAAGAAAACCTCTAGAGTATTATTTTGTATATAATCTGATGGGACATAAATGGTTTCGTTCAGCCGATCTGGAAAATCTCAGCCGAGACCGTGCCCAGACACCTGTCACTTATAATAAAATCTCTGGAATGACCGCTATCGCCAGATATAAATCTCTCCTTATCGATATAGGAAATACTGCAGAAGAAACCCGACTCTTATCTTCTTGGCAAGTGAAGAAAGTTAAAGATCGCCATAAAGAGGCCGAAGATGATGAGCTGTAAAGATTTTTTACGCTGATATCCCTACAACATAAATATGCAGATTGTTTTCCCAACAACCAAAACCAAACAAAAAAGATCAAATGAAAACATTACAAATAACACCCACATGTTGTTGATTCGTCTGCTCTTGATATTTAGTTTGGAGTTTACCAATTGTTAATAAAGTCTTGAAAGAGTTGTGCATTATATACGTTTTATTCTACTTAGCTAAATGGCTAAAATCGAAAAATTCAACATGGGGAATTAATAGTTTTTGTATAGTCGTAACCGCTTGGCCTCATCTTAGTCATTGTAAAGAACGAATGAAATCATGTTACATAGGGAATCATCTAATGAGACCTACGTGGCTAAGTGGTCTGGGGAGCACATTTCTTGAGTGTATGCTCGTTTGTCTAGATAGCACCGTCAGCTCAATCTGATCACGCGAGATCTCCTACATATGAAGAAAACAAGACATTTCTATCAGACCTCGCGGTGACATGTTTTCCGCCTGACAATTGTTCATATGATGAAATCTTAGTAGAAAACGTATGAGCCGTACTATGTAAATTATCTGACATACTCAGCTTAAGGGGTTCATTTTTAAAATGTCTAAAAGAGGCCTCATAGATCGTTCTTGTCACCGCCATACATATATAGGAGAGATTGCAAGATCAGATTGCCCTCACCTCTGTGTTCGCAAGTTCAATCCACCACGAGGACTCGCTTGTCAACTACCAGCTGAAAGCCGTTTTGTCGAGTTTTCTACTAACAATAAAGCTGGACAATAAACCTGTAAAACCAATCAACAATTCAGTCAATAGAAAGGAAGATCGTGGCAGTTTTAAGATAATACCAGTACACTTTAAACAAGAATAAAATCACTATTGCATAGAATTGGAAATTAAAAGATATAATCACTGTGACGTTTCAAACCTTTAATATAGAGTTACTGTTTCATTTCATACATTAAATATCGAATCACTGTTCCATTACAAGCCTTTAATATAGAATCACAATTTTATTTCAAAGCTTTAATATAGAACACTGTATCATTTTAAAGCTTAAATATGGAATCTTTCATGGAATTTTTCATTTCAAACTCCCAATATAGAATCAGCTTTATGTCTTGAAATATTTCTAAAATTATAGAATTAATATTGACTTATAACATGTGTTAATATAACTTACCTAATTTCTCCGCGCACAAAAAAGAATAGGATTGAGTATATGACGTAATGGAAGTCACGATGTACTCTAATCTAAATGTCACTGTTTTATATCGATCAATAAATATCAACAATGATTCTTATAGCAGACAAGAAATCAAGTAAAACCACGTTAAATATCGATGTAATAATATGGTGGAAACTTGCTGGAGTCGAATGAATGACGACAACGTAAAAAGAAACTTTCTCCAAAACATTGATATTGAACTCCAAATCTATTATTTATTTATTTATTTGATTGGCAATTAAAGTCTTATCGTTTGATGTGTTTTCTTTAATCAACCTGGACTTATTTTATAGGTAACAGGTAATGTTATTAATGCGGGTACCGAGCCTTATCAAAATGGCATCTCACTATACCATAAACTAAAAGATAAATCTTAATGATAAAGCTTAATAAGTTATCCAGATAAAGCATTTCCTAGATCAGAATTTTATATTTTCATAGAAAATTGCTTTATAGGGGCTTTTCTTCCCTTGAACATTGTGCGGTAGAAAAGTAAACCCTATATGCGCTATTAATATTTCAGAAGAAGCCATTGTATCATAAATACGAATAGGTTTGTATCGCTTTTCAGGAAATGTCCTGTTTTGTGATGTATCTTGTTTTGTCAGTATTGTTTCCTTCGCCCATTGCTGGCACGCCGTCATATAAGTAAAATAACCTATATACCGCAACAAACAATAATATTTTAAATTTTACCAGAAATTATTTCTTTGCTCGTAATATGGTCAGGTTTTTACACATCAACAAGAACCCTTTGAGATTAAGCTTTCTTACTAGCGGTATGGAATATGTCATAATTTACAGTCTATATCAAACAAGGAAGAAAATACACACAAATTCAGTGCCCCTTTGGATTACTGTGCTAGATTTTTATCTTGTTATTCTAATAATTACGTTTACTTAAGTTGATGAGGTATTTATAGGATTTACCAATCGTTGGCTTATCTGAATTTTACCTTATGTGCTGTGTACGTAGTTCTTTACGTTGAAATTCCCATTATAGAGCAGAAAACAATCGGATCGAACGTGTGTGAATCAATAATAAATAATGTGTGTGATTATAGAGATGATATCATGTCGGTTATACGTGTTTTGGTGAACAACAACTTGTTCTTTGCAAGACAAATGCAATGTGCTTCTCTTGAACAAACAAGTATAAAGTCCAAAACCGCTTTAGTAAAGATGTTAAAGTAAGCTCAAGATCGTGTACTATAAACAAACCGAGGAGTGATCCATAATATTTATGTTACAACACGGTAAATTTACACCCGGCACAGGTGTCAGGCACATATAAGCTGATGCATATATAAATACACATCGTTGCCAAGTTAAGTGTGATTTAACACAGTATTAATTCAAATATTTGGCAACCCTTTATCAAATTGTTTAATACAAAGTGTAGAACGTTCTGGCATAACAGTGACTTCACAATAGCAAAGACGGTAAAAATGAGATGTCATCTCTCTTTGACGTTTTTAGTGTTAAATGATATCACTAGTGATATTATCACACAATAGTCAACGGCTTTAGAGTGGGGTTATCGGGGTTGTAGAAAGGTAGTTTACAAACTGACTAGGATCTACCTCTAGAATCATGCAGGTGCTGTAATTTTATGAACCCCGCAAAGTATTTATAGCATTTGTGGTATTTTGCTTCTGTTGCAGTGATACAGTCAGATACTTGGATGACGTAGATAAAGTCGTGTTTTCATTGGATATTTGCTATCTCTTTATTTGTTTGTATTCATTATAGCAGTATAACTTATAACTTGATTCAACGGGTATCGGTTGGCAACGTTTGAACAAATGTCAAGTTTGCTAGATGAGTTGGCTGTGCAAGTCTAGCTATATCTGCAAAAAATATGAGATGACTATTCCATTGTACCTAGATAGCATCTGACTCACATGTGCACTGAATAGCCACCGAATGTTTCGATGCTATCGTCAAATAAATGTGACACTTTGAAACCTTATTAAATCTTCAAGTTTGTCCCTGTACAGTTAGACCTTCAAGAAAAATATAAACTCCTTTGGAGGCACATCCGGCTTATCACAATGGCATATAACTATACTTATAAATGTTGAAAAAGAATCACTTTGATATTTATGACTGGCCATTAATGAAGTATTATCTCAGATCAGAAAAAATGATATAGACAATGAAATACATTGCAAAGATTCGTTTAGCTATCTGGGCATCACTGATATATTTTATAAATAGTTCATAACGTTTGCTAGAGGGTATTAGTGGAAGGAATACATTATGTAGATCAATAAATACTTCGAAAAGGCTTTGGGGCTTAGACAGCCATCATATTTTCTCATTCTACCTTCCTAGACTAGATGAAAGTGAGGCTAGTGGGTCCTATAGATATCCCTTTACCATAGATAAAATATGTGTGCGGTATCGTTTCCCGACATTTGATTTATCAGGCATTAGCGGTGTTAAAAAATGTTAAAACCAGGACGTTACATTATATAAATATCGATGTTAACCACAATTAAATAACAAGCTGTGCCGAATATCAGACACATTGTATTAGAACATCTGACATAATATGATGCGAAAATGCTAAACGACCTATACGTTTTTAATGGGAAGATAAAGTGCCCTCTGGAAATTTACAAGATTGGAAACGTAAACTTTATTACGGATTGTAGGCTGTTTCAAAATGGGAGAGAAAACATAGAGAAGAAATCTGTGTACTTGTCCAAAATCTGAAACTCGTTTTTCTAATGATTACGCTTCTTACGTTAATAGAGAATACAGAAACATGTCAGATTGGCCAATTGTTAACGAAACTGAATTTACTTATTTGACCTTATTTGCAGGACAAGTGGTGTTATTTGATGGCTGTCCCTTTATTTACTGGCCAGAAATAAAACGGATCGGAATCTAAGTAACCTAATGAAGGTAATTCATGAATAATGTATGAGATTAAAAACATGCTATAAGAGCCGCTTAGACGTGTTTTGACGAACAACGCAGATCAGTTGATGACAAAAAGGTCTCCTGAACTGTAAATTCACAAATAAACGGTTAATCAGCGACTTTGGAAAGGAGTTCAATAAAAGCGACTAATGTTCGGAGCAATTTCTGTGAAAAAACATGATGATTTCAGGTTCTATGTATAATGTGCTAGAAAACCCAATTCTTCGATAAATAAACATTATTTCTTCCCATTTCTCATCTTTCATTTAATTAGGGTAAGAGTTTGAACCAAACCAAGCAACACTTGAAGACTGGATTGGGTTATCTTTTGTAATAAAAAAAGAGTATCAAATTAAGTGTTTCTTTGAAAACTTGACGAGAAACCTAATACACACTATAAGTCTAATTAATAATAATAATTGATGAGTTTACTAGACCATAGTGTACGATTGACGATTGCTGTTTTTATTTTAAGCTAATTATCAGACAATACAGGCACACCTTAACACAGAATGAAATCATTAGTTGAATCGGAAACATAGAATCACTGTGCCATTTCAAACCGTTACTATAAAATAACTGTTTCATTTAAAACATTTAATACAGAATCACTGCAGAATCACCTTTCGTTTCAAACCTTATTCCAGAATCAGTGTTTCGTTTCAAACATTAAAAATAGAATCACTGCTTCACTTCAAGCTCTTTATATAGTATCGCTGCTTCATTTCAATCTGTTTGTATAGAATCACTGCTTCATTTCAAATATTTCCATATTAGCAACAATACGAAATTTAACCAACAATGTTCTTGACAATTAAAAATTGTGTGTTTTCAGATCTATTGCACAATCTGATCAATTGGGGCAGACTTCCTGTGTGGCTTCCAGGTCATCTGGCGATCAACCAGAAACGTTGGAAATAAAGCTTCCTTACTAATGAACGTGTATGGAATATGTCATAGTTTTACATAGGTATCTCCTATATGGCAGGAAAAATCCACAATACTTGGTTAGACACCAATTGGCTCAACAACGTAATGCAAGCAATCCACACGCCCAGAACACCATTTTTTAAAACAAGCCGTTGTGGGAACGAGGGCATTTAGGTTAAAACAAGGAATTGGTTCTACCAGGTGTACACGTAAGGAGATACATAGCCAATAACGCTTGACTTATTTTTGGAGTTTTACACTATCTTGCTGTACAGGTACGAAAGGATGATAGGCCCCTGCAGTCATACAGGGCTTTTTTTGTTTCAAGCGTACTAGATTCTATCTCCGGAAACAAGCAGGTATAGGCCTACTGTTATGAAGATCACAAAGAGTTTAAAGCATTTTCCTCTGTTGGAGTGACTTCTGATAGAGTCAGATACTTGAATGGCGTCCATATAATCGTGTTTTTCTTAGATCATTGCAAGCTTCTTATTTGTTTGCTATCATTAACACAGTAACCTACAAATATAATCAAAAGGTACCGGTTTGTAGTGTTTGAACAAATGTCAAGATTGCTAGATGACTTTGTCGTGGAAATCTAGCAATGTCTTTGATCCAAAATTTGAGGTGATCATTTCATCCTATCCAAAAGGCACAAGACTCATATGAACATAGATAAGCAACCGAATGTTTCGATAATATTGTTAAATAAATATGACACACTGAAACCTATCATATCCAGATGTTTGTCCCATCTGTACATTTTAGACTTCAGGAAAAGTATGAATTGGACATATCGGGCTTATCACGACGGCATATAACTGTGGTTATAAACGTTTGAAAAGATTCACTTTGATCTTAATGATTGGCCATTAATCCCTATAAAGTATAATCTTAGATCAGAAAAAATGACACAAACAATAAAATACATCGAAAACATGCGTTCAACTTTCTGGGCAACTCTGATATACTAGTATTTTATAAATATTTCACTACGTTTGCTAGAAGGTATTAGTGGAAGGAGTACATTATGTAGATTAATAAATACATGGGTAAAGACTTTGAGGTTTGATACAGCAGTCATCTTTGTCTCACTCTATCTACCCTTCTAGACTAGATGAACGCGAGCCCAATATGCCCAATATGGCTATTTCAAGAGTAGTCATTTTACAATAAATATGTACCGGTTTGTACGGTATCATTTCTCAACATTCTAATATCAGTCATAAGCTGACGAGACCCTCAGTTTAAATGGCTTTCTTTGAAACGTTCATACTGAGATGCATTTATTCATTACCCTAGATAAAACCAATTTAACAAATAGCACGTGAGTGAACGTGAGCATATTATGTGTTCGAATGTAATGATAGAAATTTCAGTCTGCAAGCCTGTAAGTTATATTAGGCTTTTTTATGGTTGGTATTTATGCCTGTTTTATATATATGGTATCAGCTATAATGGCTACAAACAATGCGAATAACATTATTTTGTTCTCACTTGAATGTATATGGATAAGGCATAGTTGTCAATGGTGGTTAATGGTATTGATAATGCCAAGTCGGACCCTGTAATCTAATCCTTGCCCTCAAGACACATTTAATAAATTTGATAACCCGAGAGATTTTTGGGAATATATACGTAACCTAGGTCCATCTAGAAAATTCAAAATCCCCATGGAATTTGTAAACGAGCAAGGTGTTATTATTACAGATACTAAAGAAGTTTTAGGACACTGGTCTGATGAATACAAACACTTATATAATGTACAGTCGGATACTTTTGATGACCAATTTTATAACGAAAAGAGGAGGTGCAGAATATAGAAAAGTTAAATCTAAAGTCAGATTCTGTTATTAACCGAAAAAATGAGTGGACAGAAGTTTCAGACGCAGTCAATAGAACCAAAAACCTAGTGTCGATGATATCCCAAATGAAGCATTAAAGTATTAGCCAGTAAAAAGCATTTTGCGATCTTTTATCAATTTATGCTTTTAAAATAACATAATTCCCAGTGTATGGTTGAAAGCTATTATTTTTCCATTACTAAAAGATGTAAAAAGTGACCCAAGAGTACCGGATAACTACAGGGGTATCAGTATATTGTCATGCATCTACAAAATATTTAGTAGTGTTTTAAACAGAAGAATATGTATGTTTGCTGATCAAAATAATGTACTTGTGGATGAACAAAATGGGTTTCGGACTGACAGATCTTGTGCTGAACATATATTCAGTGTTAACGGTATTGTTGACAATAGTTAAACATTAGGGGAGTCTGTCTACGCATGCTTTATAGACCTAAAAAAATGCCTTTGATTTGGTGAATAGAGATCTGCTGTGTTATAAACTGTTAAGTGTTGGTATTGACGGACCTATCTATAATAACATAACACTTTATCTGCCGTGAAAGTTAACGAATTTGTCACAGATTGGTTCGATACCACATCTGGGGTAAAACAAAGAGATACCCTGTGGCCCACAATGTTCTCCATCTACATCAATGGTTTATTGGAAGAAATTAAGAATTGTGGGGTAAGAGTAAGTGTCAGTAATACTATTATATCAGTTCTAGCATATAGGCCTACAGATGATCAAGTTATACTAACTGAAACTGAAAATGATCTGCAAATGTTGCTAGACGTAGTGAATAACTGGTGTACAAAACGGAGGTTAATTGTGAACTGTGATAAAACAAAAGTAATTCAGTTTAGAGAAAGTAGAAAACCAAGAAGTAACTATGTGTTTAAGGTGGGATGGAATGTTATTGAATATGTAAGTGATTATAAGTAGGAGTAATTTTTAATGAACACTTAACATTTCAAACTGATTCAGGTGGTCGTGCATTAGGAATGTTAATTAATAAGTATAAAATGTTATCGAATTTCGGTTTTCAAACTTTTAGTCCATTGTTTAATAATGGTGTTATACCAATAATAAACTATGCTGTGGGGGTGAGGGGGTATGATAAAAACACACTCCAGTGTTGTAGAAATGTTTTAAATAGAGCACAGAGATACTTTCTCGGTGTCCATAAATTTACACCTCTGGATGCTATTCATGGCGATATGGGATGGCTATCTCATGATACGCTCATAAAAATCGAAGTAATTCGTTTATGGAATCGCATGATATCCATAGAGGAGTCCAGAGTAACACAAATGATATTTAGTGAGGATATACATAATAAAGAAAAATGGAGCACTTTTGTGAAGGATATATTACACGAGGCCGGTATGGGGATGTGTTTTAAAAATAAATCTCAGTGTGACCTATTAGAATTAAAAAAATTACCTTATAACCAAGTATCACGAAACTGGAATACTAATGTTTCGACAAAGCCAAAACTTAGGACCTATATAAAATTTAAACATGAATTGGAAACAGAAAAATACCTCCTGTATAACATATCTCGCTTTGAAGGCTCTGTGGTTGCCCAGTTTAGATGTGGGGTTCTAGCTTTACGTGTTGAAGTCGGTAGATACAGAGGAGAAAAGCTTGAAGATAGAATTTGCCTCCTTTGCGATCAAAATACTGTTGAAGATGAAATCCACTTTACTTTTAAGTGTACTTTTTATGAGACAGAAATAACTAATCTATTAGCTAACGTCAGTTTTCCTGATGATTCAGATATAGGTGACAAGATCAATGTGTTGTTCGAGTTTCACACTTGTAAAATCTGTCATTTTCTAAAAATATGTTATTGCAAACGTAGAGATATGTTATATGTCGTAAGACCACGTGACAATGTTTTATAATGATGTCAAGTGGATGATACGCCAGATTGGGCTAAGTATTATATAAATGTTGAATTGAGTATATTATGTATATGCTATACCTTCCACTATAAATAAAGACAACTGAACTGAACTAATAATGGTGTCTTAAGACAGTAATTGCTAGGTCGACATTTATTTTCAGTAGGCCCTGTTTGTATCACTTTTCAGCACACGATTGTCAGACCTTAGTTAAAACAGACCTTAGACAAATGATAAAGCAAGGATGTATATCGAGACGGTTTACTAATTTTCTGTTATTCTTGGTTAAATGTATAAACGCTTCCTCGATACAAAACCTTATCAGTAGAATTTGACATATCTTATTAGCCCATTTAGCAGTTAGTGGCATTGTTGTGACGTATTTTATTTCCAATATTAATTTTACGACCAACTTATCAGACACAGCTCTACCAAATACAAGTTTCAGTAAAACAAAAAGGCACCAGTCTCAGAGAGATACATTTGCAAGAGGTATTTTTCAAGAGGTATATTTGAGATGAAATTTTCTTAAACGTATCATGTTTTCTAAGCTGTTTCAAATGGGAAAGAGAAAATAGAGAAGAAATCAGTATATTTGTCCAAACTTGGAACCTCGGTTTTCTAATGACTACGCTTCTTACGTTGATACAGAAGATGTAATAATGGCCAATTGTTAAAGAAATTTAATTTACTTATTTGGCCTTATTTGCAGGACAAATAGTGTTTTCGGAGGGCTGTCCCTTTATGTACTGGCCAGAAATAAAACTGATCGGAATGTGAGTAACCTAATGAAGGTACTTCATGAATAATGTATGAGATTATAAAAGAGGCTATAAAAGCCGCTTAAACGTGTTTTGGTGAACAACGCAGATCTGCTGATGAATAAATGCTTTTTCAGAACAACTTACTTCTGTAAATTCTCAATAAACGGTCCATCAGCGACTCGGAAAGGAGGTCAATGAAAACGAGTGCATTCGGAGCAATTTCTGTGAGATAAAAAAAAATGGAGATTTCAGGAGTTATGTACAAACAAACAGCTCGAAATTGACACGCTAATAGGACACGGTTTATGTTAATGAAGGGATGATTCAAAAAATAATATAAAGATAATTAACAGTTTACGGAGCCGTAAAATGGACATGGAAAAAAAATCTAATTTTCGCCCAATCCCTACTCAATTTATTTTCGGTTCCTTTAGCATGCACTATCTACAAGGCTACAGCAGTAATTCAACTCTGGTGTATTGAGTTATAGAGCTAAAACAAGACGAGTGTAAATCGAGACGGATTTGTATGTCTCGCAATTGTTATAGACTTATGGTTAAAACGGCTATATCATTTTTGATTGTTCTGCTCTTAACTAATATCCCACTTGGATTTCTGAATTTCTGGTATACTTTCCGATAAATCGTTTCTCGAGACAAAACCTTGTTTGGTCATTTTACCTTTCTTATTCCACAGACGAACCTTTATTGGGTGTTGTCTGGGCGTTATTGGGATATGTTGTTAACCGCTCTCTCGTTATTTAGTCAGAAGACGTATTCATCAGACACGCTGTAAGCCAATAAAGGTACTTCATGAATAATTCCCAAAGCGGCAGTATAGTTATCTGTTTGCTTTGTCTGTCTTTGATGTTTTACTGTTGTATACAGACGGACTTGATGAAACTGTCCATGGTGGTCAACGTTTGTCATTGTTAACTCGTGATTAATAGAGCTTGTTTGCAACTAACAAAACGCGTTCTATTCTTAAAAGCGAAACAAATATTAATACTTTATCATTCGTATCGCAGTAATGTCTTCAGCAAATCAACAGTTGTGAAACACGTCAACACAGTTCTATTTGAACTCTACTTTAACTTGATGTTTATACTACTGGTAAATGAGTTTGCTGGTCAATGAACGTAAATACGTTCCCATACAGTTGACATAAACACTGTTCAATGTTATCGTCTTGGTTTCGTTCTCTCGCGATATATAAACATTATCTCTTCCTATTTCTCACATTTCATTAAATTAGTGTAAGGGTTTTGACCAAACCTTGTAACAATTGGGACTGGATTGCGTTGTCTTACGTGATAAAATGTCAAATTTCTTGTTTTGTTCGGAATCCAATTGAGAAGAATCCTAATACACACTGTAAGTCATGAATAATTGATGAGTTGCCGGATAAGAGTGTTTGGTGGATGTTTGTTTTTATTATTATAAGATTATTATTACCTTAATCTTAACCTAGTATCTTATTGATAAGATACTAGGCGTACACTCTTTTCGATAAAACTTCCTTTGGTCATCAATATTCGTTTTTAACTATTGTTCTTCCGTAGAATGACAAGTAGTGTGTTTGTATGGTAGTTCGATTATTTACTGATCTGAAATAAAACTGATCGGAATGTGAGTAACCTAATGAAGGTAGGTCATGAATAATGTATGAGAGCATAAGAGAGGCTATCGTGGTTTATAAACGTGTTTGACGAACAACGTAGATTTATTTTCTAGTAATTACCATTTATAATAGAAGGCTTTAATTAAATCCATTGGCAATGGTTTGATGGGTATTTTTTTTAGATAACGATGTTGGCGAGTTACAGGGAATGGCAGCAGGGTGGAAGCCTTAAAATAACAGTTATTTATAAATACACTCTTCAAAAAAAAGAAACGCAAAATGAAATTCAAAAATGATACTTACAAACACATATGTTAACTCAAACAGTTTTGTAGGGTTGCACATTGTTACTGGAATGTTTCAGAAGATCATCCTTGACCAA
>JAVFBZ010155833.1:0-18529 GCA_032466195.1 Katharina tunicata | reverse complement strand
TCGCTTAACTTGGTTAGATTTAAAAACAAAAACACATCCAACATATTTCTCTTCTAACTTTTTGTTTAACACTTCTGTCCAGTTGCCCATCAGGCAGAGCCTTTGCTGACCTGTATCGTGGGGCCGAATGCGAGACCATTCCTCGTGATGTAAAATCAATTGTCCAGAAGTTTCATCTCCTGTAGCAGTGACATTATCACAAATAACCTCACATTCACTTTCTATATCATATTGTTCAACGCAACCAGTTGATAATTTCGAACAGTGTGGAAGGATACATTCATCATATGATTCAATTGAGTATGGGTCCGTCGGAAGTGTTTCTTCATATTCGTCTAATGGCGAGGACGGAGCCTCACACACGGTGCCACATTGTCTCTCAAGATCTTCATTTTTCCTCTTTAAATTCCATGTCTCATGTCCGTCAGACACATTTTTACTTGTCACCTGTGACCACAGTTCAGGTGAAGTTTGGCTCCTTGGGGTAAATACGTCTGTGTCGATGGACGGAAGACTGTCTGTATCAATGCTTAGGTCAGCATAATCCCTGTTGTCAAGTGTACAGACATCTGGTAGGGAATCATCGTTGATCACTTTTGGTTTCCTAAGTTCTTGCAGAATTGTCTCAAATGAACGCCGGTTAATTCGTAAAGGTGTCACCCGCTTTCGCTATATGAAACATATAAAATTGTCAATTTCAGATAATCAAGTAGGCCACGAACTAAAATAGTCAGAGAAGGGAACAATTTACCACCGAAAATTCATTTTGAAAACAATATGAAATCTTAAAATATCATGTAATATTTGATAATGTGCCAAGTTTAAAACAGCTTGGGACATCTACACAAGAACTATATAATATCATTTTCAATTGTAGGCCTATTCACAGTACGGATAAATTAACAATATTTATTATGAACGCAAAACGATACCACTAATAATAACTTTTAGTAGTAGGCCTATGTACAGTGAGTTTGTTAATTACAAGTGATAGTATGTTGTATTAAGTTGTCCAGTTATACAAATCTTTGGTCTTGTAGACTGGTTCTGGATAATAACGAAATCATCTTGTATTTGTAATAAATTGATCATAGCTGGAATTTAAACACTCGTATACAATTAGAAGAACGCTGCTTGGGACAAGTACAAAGTATACTCAACAAATCCTCGGGAATACATCGTTCGACGAATCCAGTAAACCATATAAATACAGTGTCCGTATCAATCTCAAATTAACGAAATGTATGTTCACGTATATCCAAATTCCTAGTGGGAAATATTAATCAAACGTCTTGTACACAGCTAAAGGTTAAAAGCATCAAACGTAAAAACATTTTGCTATCGGGATGCCACAATGGAATAGTACACAAACTGAACTGGAAACACTTTGGAAATAGGCCTACTACAGGAAAATACTATGAACAAACTACATTTTCAGAGGTTTTGGAAGTATCATGATGCATTCAAGAAAATGACATCATATATATAGATAGTTCCAGACTGAGAGTATTTATGTAAACAAGTAAACAGGTCAATGAAATTTAACAAACATTAAAATTCGAGAATATGCTGCATATTAAATAAATGCACACAACAAGCAACATACAAGGTTAGCTCTGTTTATATCTTACGACACTTAAGCTTCCAGAAATATCTGTGTGAAACATTTTTGGAAAAGTTACAAATGTTTAAATATAGGCCAATGACCCGGAAAGTTCTAAATATAAACTACACTACAACATTGTCAATACAACAGTTGTAACATAGTTTGCATCTACAAAACCAGGCCAGGCAACAGTTCAAATAGCAGTTCACAATTCAGTTAACAATTCGTTGTTTTCCACCGGAAGGGTTTTTTTTTATATGATCATGTGGGTCTTGCATATGAGTATTTATATACCAAGTAAGAAGCTAGTATATGTTATAGTTTTGCTTGTATAGGCTAGACAACAGTTCAAAAATCAGTTAACAATTCGTTGTTTTCCACCGGAAGAGTTTTTTTTGTATATGATCATGTAGGTCTTGCATATGAGTATTTATATACCAAGTAAGAAGCTAGTATATGTTATAGTTTTGTTTGTATGGGCTAGACAACAGTTCAAATAGCAGTTCACAATTTAGTTAACAATTCGTTGTTTTCCACCGGAAGTGGAATTTTTGTATATGATCATGTAGGTCTTGCCTAGGAGTATTTATATACCAAGTAAGAAGCCCGTATCTGTTATAGTTTTGCTTGTGTAGGCCAGACAACAGTTCAAATAGCAGTTCACAATTCAGTTAACAATTCGTTATTTTCCACCGGAAGTGGAATTTTGGTATATGATCATGTAGGTCTTGACTAGGAGTATTTATATACCAAGTATGATGTTCGTTTTTGTTTTAGTTTTGCTTGTATAGGCCAGGCAACAGTTCAAATAGCAGTTCACAATTCAGTTAACAATTCTTTGTTTTCCACCGCAAGTGGATTTTTTTATATCATCGTTTAGGTCTTGCCTAGGAGTATATATATACCAAGTAAAAAGCTCGTATCTGTTTTAGTTTTGCTTGTATAGGCCAGACAACAGTTCAAATAGCAGTTCACAATTCAGTTAACAATTCGTTGTTTTCCACCGGAAGTGGAATTTTTGTATATTATCATGTAAGTCTTGCCTAGGAGTATTTATATACCAAGTAAGAAGCTCGTATCTGTTATAGTTTTGCTTGTATAGGCCAGACAGCAGTTCAAATAGCAGTTCACAATTCAGTTAACAATTCGTTGTTTTCCACCGCAAGTGGATTTTTTTATATCATCGTTTAGGTCTTGCCAAGAAGTATTTATATACCAAATAAGAAGCTCGTATCTGTTATAGTTTTGCTTGTATAGGCCAAACAGCAGTTCAAATAGCAGTTCACAATTCAGTTAACAATTCGTTGTTTTCCACCTGAAGTGGAATTTTTGTATATGATCATGTAAGTCTTGCCTAGGAGTATTTATATACCAAGTAAAAAGCTCGTATCTGTTATAGTTTTGCTTGTAGATCATTTTTATATATATTCCCAAATAATGAATGGTCACTTCGAATTGTGAACTGTGAACTGTTAACTGAATTCTAACTTCACACACGCACTTAAGGACTTTGTACATCCATCCGTATACGTTAAGAAATATAACCATGTGATTACATATAACGTCGTAGATAACGATCATATTGAAGAGCAACGTAAACAACTTTGTATAAGAGCGAACATATTACTTGGTAAATTCAGGTACTGTTATCTTGTTGCAAGGACAACTTTGTTTAAGGCAATAAATATATTATTATCATTTTTGGTTTTGGATCTTGTCTGTTCTTACAATTATTTTACGAACATAAATCAGTTACTACCGTAAATACCTTATTTTCTCACACCTGTATCCATTTCCGCCAAACACCGGCAATACAATGTCGTCCTTTAGGTGAATTACCCTTAAACACTTGTTACACTTCGAACACAAGCAGCAAACAAGAAATTACAATTATAGTCCATTAATCAATCTGATAGACATAAACAACCCTGAATTTGTTTTTTAATCATATAAAAACAATCTTTCCACAGAACAAGTAAAAAAATACATTCCTGTGAAATAAAATGACGAAACATAAAAATTGTCCTATTTATTAACAAACTACTCCGTATTTCTACTGAAGTAAAGAAAATTATTACTTATTTCTTCGGCGACCCCAAACCAACAGGAAAGAGATACACTTCAAGCTATATTTTATTTCCCTACAACCCTCTTACATTTTGCATATATTTTGTATATACATGTAGTATGTTTAACTCGTTATTTCCTGTTCAGTTTTCTCTGTTTCTGGTAAGTGATATCATGTTCATAATTATATTTTTATAATGACATTCGCAGTCTTTGTGGGAGCCTCTGTGTCAAGCTGACACGTTGATATACAGACTAGTCCATACTTTTCGTGACGGTAACCCTCAACCAACAGGGAAGAGATATCCTTCAGGCTATTTTTTGTTTGTTTTTGCAATTACGCCGCAATTACGCCGTAACACCTTCCACATTTTACTCCAACATAGTCCTGTATACTATTTGGGGATATTCTGTACATACATGTGGTACCGGTCTACTTAACGTTATTTCCTGTTAAAATTGGTCTGTTTCTGATATTTGAAATAATCTAACTTAATTATGTTTTAGTGCTGATATTCGTTTAGCCCTTGTGAGAGCGTTTGTCTCTGTCTGACGTGTTTTTCGTTTGCTTCCGTTACATGTTAAAAGAAACAAAGTGCTATTAACGTTGGTACACATAAGCGAATATACTTTTGATAACAACAAGATTCGAACAAAGGCAAACATACCTGATGGATTCTTTTGCTGGGAAAATAATATTCCTTCAATGTTAAGTCATGACAGCTTTATTATTATTACATTCTAAAATTAATGATTGGCTTGAGACACGTGCTCTGAGCCAGAAACGAGCTAATTCAAACTACTTGGTCACCACAAATAGTTTCTAAATCTGGAGTTTTAATTATATATTGTACGATATATAAATGGTCGTTCGGAAAGTTTAATAACCGTTACACGTATTTTGTACTCTTGTACGTTGTAGTTGAAAACTACAGATAATCGAGCAATTCAAACTACTTATAATTATGGGGTATAAATGGTCGTCAAGGGCTTCTGTTTTCGACAGAAAAGTTTATTTTCCGTGACATGGAATCTTGTAGGTTGAAAATTCGAATGCTTTTGTTATTTTCTACAGTCCTTGTTTTTAAATGCCACATTAGAGAAAATTTATTTTGAAAAAAGACATCACGATAAAATTAATGCAAATGACGAATTGATTCTTAGACTCTTAGTAGTACGCGCCTGTAAGAAACGTCAGTTTGGGTAAAACGAAGATCCAAAAATATAACGTCAACATTATTTTGGAGGCTTTAAGAGAACTAGCCGAGTCTGTGTTTGGTTTGAACATGTCTCTGACCCTCTCCCAACTGCCATTATGAGGTGACGGGGTTATATCCAATAATTTACATATCACCTGATAAACATCTACAGCTTTGATTGGTCCGTATTTATAGGAAGACTTGAAGGCTGGAAAATCAACGCAAACATAATTTGATAGATTACTGGTTTGTTGAATAATCAATAGATTAATTACTTTAACAAGTTTATAAAAATATATTGAAATATATTGTTACTAGAGAGATCTGCCAAGGTGCAACCAAAACAGGACGGTATGATTTGCGAAAGTTTCAATAACTTTTAACAATAAAAGTTTAATTGTTTAAAGATTTTTCGAAACCAGTTTGCGTAAAATTGTAAAGGGACCCATTTTTCCCCAACATCGAGAAGAGTTTCTCCCACGTTAGAAATAAGATATTCTTTAAAGCCGCATACGCACCCACAAATTAGGTAATTGTGTCATCACAGAATCACATGAGTTATAGATATTTATCTCAGGAAATAAATGTTAGAGGCTTTCCGTTAATTCCACTCTCAGATGTGTAGGATAAGTGAAAGCTTAAGAATAACAAAACACTAACAAATACATTTTCTGCCTGAATATTTAAATGAGGATGTGTCAAGTGGCTGCCAAATCTTCGATACATTGAGTGGTACTGACTTTACTTTAAGTAAACGGTTATTAGCGCCTTCCCTTACAAGATTAAAATTGTTGACTGGTTACATTTATGGTCGTTCGCTGCAGTTAAATCAAAGGTTTTGTTGATTCACAGTGAGTAGCCTTCTATACGTTGAATTCGAATTATGGCAGGACTTTTCCTGGTTCTTTCATGCCTTGTACGTGTTGGATATGTTTTTATTTCAACAGCAACTGTTTTAATTTATGAAAAAACTTCCAAACTTGTTGAGAGTGAAGCAAGTAGGCTTTGTTGAAAAACACTTATTGTGGGTGCGTTCTGAGACTTTAAAGACTTGACAAACGATCCATAAATATTTAGTATTTATAAATACAACTAAACCACCAGAGAAGTATTAGCGAAACATATTCCAATAGATTGGTAACTAAGAGCGGAATAATGGAATAAACTTCTTCAATTCACATTATCTCTACAAAAGTTAAATACAAACCAAATAAGCAAACAAAAAAAGTGTTTGTTTGGCATATTAAATGTAAAACGTGCACTATAAGTTGCTGTTTAGTACAAATATCATAAACTATAGCCCGGCTAAACGTACACCTCTGATCCCTGTTTGGGTCTTACGTTAAAACTATATTGCTAAACCTTACATATTAATAAAGTATCCATACATGCTATCATTTTCCTAATTCTGTTCAATCAACGTGACAAAATGTATTGGGCGTTTTGCACGGATAGAATAATACTATTGATTCAAAAATTAACAAAGAAAATGATACCCTGAGCTGCCTAGGTCTAACGGCCTATATTTGAATACTCGCCCCCAATGTAAGATCGTACAACAACTTACCTTTTAAGCAACAGAAAGTGATCACCAGATCCTAATTGTTGCTGAAGTTAAGTCATTATTCAGAAATTTATGATATAAATAAGGATCGATAACAACATAATGTTGCTATATTTGAATAATCCTTAGTAAAGTACCGACGAATGGTCTTGTTTTACATAATAACTTGTAACAGTCGGAGACTTCTCGTATCCAACATGGATATACCCAACTATCGCTGTAAAATGACATGTATGTATGTGTTCATGTTATTGACCGTTCTTATATTTTAATTTTCTCAGAGTAATTGGCTAGACACTTGCCTGGTCCAAAAGCTATAAACGTTCCCCGCATGTCCTGAAATAGATTATCATAACCAAGATTGCCCCGCTGAGGGATGTCACTTTTCCCAAACGTCGTGAACTTCTCACGATCCTGCACAAAAACAACACAATAAGTGAATTCAAACAGAAGCGATTTTTACAGAAGCAAATTTACATTGAAGGAAAAACGCACACTTCATCAAAATAAAAAAAAATATACTGGACATGGGTTTATCCACTAGCAGTTACGGAAATGGAGGGATAGTTAGATGAGGGTAGTTAGATGACTGATAAATAGTTTGAACGTGAAGAAACCATTCACTGTTAAGCGAAATAATACAGGTACACAGGTGTAAATTTTCTTAGCTGGTCACCGAGTTTAACTAGTTCATTAAGTAACTGCTTTCGTTACCTTTAATATAGTCCAACCTTTTTCGGCAGTTACCACTATGGGAGCTATTCTATGATGTTTGCGGTAATGCCAGTGTTCAGGGCTGTCCTCTTTCTTATAAACTGTTAAATTCACGTGAGCCGAGCGTAAGCGGTGATAAACCTGCATGAATTGTAAGAATAAAATAAAAAAAACACATACACAGTTAATCTTATTTCTTTCACTGCATAATAGTTTGATGATTCCTTTTTTCTGTCGTGCAGCAAATTAATAATTGATTTATTTGATTGGTCTTTTACGTCGCACTCAAGTGTATCTCATTTTTATAGTCATTTTTCATTGGACTGCACAGCGAATTCCGTAGCCTCCGGAAGCGACCGGAAACTTCCATCATATACATAATATAGGCCTTATTAACAATGTTATTTATTGAATAAAGCTAATGACTGACCTTATCTAGTTGTCCGAATCGTGGCCGAACTCCCATGAAGGTCTTTGAACCTGTGACATGTGAAACGTCTTCTTTGTCAATGTATTTACTTAGTCGAATGGTCTTGTCAGATGATACGTCTGTAATTCCGTAAGGCGACACCACGAGGACGTTTAGTATATCTTTCAAGTTATGTCTATCAATCTCCTTCGCGACGGTGTTGATGACATTTTTGTTGAAATGGGCCAATGGACGGCCTATCTGTTTGGGTCCAAGTCGCTTTCCACGGCGGTCGATTATCTCAACATATATACCTTGTGGAATTTAAAAGAAGAAACTAAAAAGCAAATGGTATATTAACAGAAAAATTAGAGGTTATAGTCTTGATATAACCACACGGTTTACAAACTGAAAACTAAGTGGTTAGAATCCAGACTTAAACTCTACGATAAACAAATTAACCTTGAATCAACCACAGCTGAAGATTGTTATCTTTTAGAAAGTGACCATTGATGTTCTTCGCAATGTTCTCAATCTTAATTTCTGCACTACTGTCTGCTCTTATTTTTGTGTTATCCCAAAATCTCGAAAATGCTGCACGGAAATCATAACGATATTTTCAGAGAGTTTAACATTATTAACAGGATAACACTTAATGCTTTATAGACAGAACATTAGGCCACATGCCCGGATACATGCATACATATATTCGCCTCATATTTATCTTCACAATTTACATGTTACATGTATTGCCTTTCTTCGAGATGCGCCTTTAGGTTATCCAGAACAACTCGAGATTCAGGTCTATCTAGAAACTTGGTCTCGAACATGAGATAATTTATTGACTTTAATTAGTTGATATCCCTGTGCCAGTGTCTCTTGATACAAATATATTAGTAAAAAACGTGGTGTGTATATAACAGACAATTCACTTTATTAATGAAGCATTTCGTCTCGCGTATTTAAAACTAGATGACAAAATAATTTTGTATGTATGTATTAATGTTTTCGTTGGGCATCAAAATTGAAAATTTGTGAAAAGATTTAAATGATAAGAACTTTGTAAACATTTTTTAAACGAATCGTAATAAAGTGGAATTGATCTTCTACTTGATTCATCTTACAACATTTACATACTCTCATGTGTCATTTAAGAGCAGAAAAATGAGCAGGGAAGCCTAGCTGGAACTCAGCACAGTTAAACACATTCTAAATTCAGATATTTTTTTTGGTTTAGACAGCTTTTATACGTACTGTAAAATTTACATCTGCTACTGCTATTGATCTACCCACTCCTGCTGATCAACATCTATACGTCTTTGTTTTAGGAAAGAAAAAAAATTTGATTTGATTTCCGAGTCCTTGGTTGATCCATACTAAACCAAATCATATCTCACATCCATACCAACCCAAATCACAAATTCTAGCTAAGTTTTCAATATTAGTTGCACATGTACATTTGCCTAAATATATCTCGAATCTGACATTCACAAACTTTCAGCCAATATTTGACACACCTGTAGGCGGATGAACAAAATAAAGAAGGCTAAAAAAAATTTAAAAGCCCACATTCACCTAGGGCCATGGTGTCTGGTGCACTTTTCCCCGTTCCAATCCATCGCTTGCAAGTTATGTATTGTACCTGTTCAAGGGACTTATACCTTTGAAAACCTCACACTTGAAAAAAAGACAGCAGCCAGGTTTGACTTGAAAAGTTTTAAAAAGCACAATCTGGCATGTCGCACAGGTACCACATTGTCCTTGGGGTTTCAATAAGATGCTCGGCAAGAAATGGCAAAATTATGACATTTCACCTAATTATATGCAGATATTCCAAAAGCTATATACAGCCTAACTTTAGATTTCAATAGTTGCTTTGGATGCAAGCTTAGAGTGTAAATATATTATCAACAGTACTATATACAGTTCGGAAGCCACATTGTCTTTCATAGGTCACTCTATTGCAAAGGCAATTAAATGTTACCTTTTGGTCCATTTTAGACAGAGAAATATTTGTCATGTTTGATGACATTATAGGCCATTCTTAGTCCCATATTTGGTGTGTATTTTTGGTTCGAGGCCATTCGGTGTGGGCGAAACAACTGGTCTGGTCTTGAAAGTGACATAGAATTGTTCTTATGTTTTTCTATTCTTACCTAACAAGTCTGTCGAATAGCTTGAGATGGATCTCATTCCAGCCCTCAGTGATTGACGTATCCTGGGCCAGAGAGCATACCTTTGTAGATCGCAACGTGTAGCTAGTTCCCTTCAGTTCTATATCACAAAATGGCCAGTTTATTATGTGTGCAGATTTACCCTTAAAGAAGAAAACCATCAAATTGAAAAATCCTGTTTCACGCACAATTGAATTCCGCAGTATAAGGATAATTGAAGAGATGTCAGTGATTAAGCACACATGCGGAAAGTTTCCATATTAACGGAATACTGTATAGCACGCCTTGCGCCAGATAAACTTTGCATTAAAGAGTAGTGACGATAACATAAGCCTTTTTTTGCATCGTTTAATCTTTTCTTTGATTTAAATAAATATTGCATCGTTTCCTATGTTGTCAGTGAGGCTGTGTCCATATACAGATTCTAAAATAGCTGTGATATTTCTTCTACTTCGAATGGCCGGTTTGATACAAAAACTTTCTTCAACCGATTTTTATTATCTGTCAAGACTCACCTTGAGCGCAACTAAATCATTAAATTTCAAGCATATAATTATAATTTGTTTGTTTGCTTGGGTTTTTACACCGTACTCAAGGTTATTTCACTTATATGGTTTAAACAGTATTTTTATTCCCCATAAAATGGAATCAGGATCATGGAATAAAGACGAGTGACTGGTTCCATGAGGACATCCACAGATAGTCCTTATAGCATCTAGATGTAAATTTTCTAATATGTCAGACTGGTACTGGGTACAATTATCCCAAACAATGTCAGAATAATCAAAAATTGCAAGAATATAAGCCCTGTATAGCATTTTAAGAGATTTGCGTGATAGTTTATATTTTAAACTTCTCAAGCAGTTAATCATAGGCCTAACCTTTCTAACAATTGATTCGATATGTAGGTTTCATTGACCGGAAGACTCAAAAGTAACACCAAGGTGTTTGTGGAAGTTGACTTCATTTATACTGGCGTTATGAAGATAAAGTGGAGGGTGAAAAGTTGTGTTAGCTTTCCGTGAAAAAAATAAAGTTTCTCTTTTAGGTTGACTAAATTGGAATAGCCATATTTTGGCCCATTCAGAATTTTTTGTCAAATATGAATTCAAGATATTGGCAGGAAGCTGTGGAGTTTCCACTGTTACGTACAGCGACAGAATCGTCAGTAAAAAGGCGAATGTTGGACCCAGTATCAGTAACTATGTCGTTTATATAAATGAGAAACAAGAGTGTCCCCAATACAGACTACTGTGGAACACCAACTGGCACCATTTTTAATGTCTTTAATAACAGCAGCGTGTCGCCTATCACACAGGTAACTCGAGAACCAAAATAACACTATAAAGTTTACTTAAAACCCTGAATGCCAAACTTTGTCAAAAGCCTTAGATATATCACAAAATACAGCTCTGACTTCTTTTCCCTGATCCATTGCATGACATATGAAGTTATAGATATCAACTAATTAGCGCAGAGTGGAGTCGCCAATAGTGAAACCAATCTGGTAGCGAGACGAAATGTTGTTTTCATAAAGGAAAGCAATGACATATTTATAAACACGTTTTTCGAACACCTTGTTGACTGCACTAGTGAAATTGGACGATAATTAGTTGAATCATTTTGGCTGCCTTTTTTATGCACTTATATGACGGTGTGACAGCCGAATCGGTGAAGCCGAATCGTAAACGACGATGGCAACATGCAAGACAGGACAAAACAATTATATAACATTAACAAAACATGATACCACAACAAATCGGCACCCTGTGTCTCTTAGCTCAAAGAGCACCCGTGTACCGGAGGCTCCCACCCAACCACCTGCCATATAATTATGAACCTTTTTAACTATCATTAATTTTTTTTTCCTGCATTTACATTTCATTGGTTTTATTACCGACTGTGTTCAATATATAATAAAATGCCCAAATGGCTATCATCAAATATACTGTTTTACTGACATTGTGGCCTTCTTATATTATATCATTTGAGTCAATACGCCCCTTGCTCTCTCCATCTCTTGAAAAGAAGGAAAGAAAATTGGCAAACCTGTCGCTCCGCGGCAATCCAGATAGGCTCAGCGTTTTTCCACCAAAAACTGGGAGGAGACTTTTTACTGGTGAACGTCTCGTTCAATAATGGGTCATACATACGATTTGACAACATCCCATGGTACTCATTGTATAAACCTAAATAACAAAAATTAAAAAACTATATGCCAATGAAATAAGCTTGCAGCTATTACTGAAAGTACACTCGACCGTTTAAAACCTCACTTAACACAGGGACTGGTTATATATATTTTTATCAAGAGTAATCACACTGGCACAGGGATGTCGACTAATTAAAGCCGATAAATCATCTCATATTCTAGAAAAATCCTTAGAGACAAGTTTCTAGATAGAACTTAATCTCGAGTTGTTCTGGATAACCTATAGGCGCATCTCGAGAAAAGGCAATACATGTAACATGTATATAGTGAATATAAATATGTGGCGAATATGGAACACCCATAGATATTAGGTATGGGCGATAATAAGCACAACCTGAAAAATATAACGTTTAGAGTTAGTAATAAACCCTTAAGTAGTCTACCAAATGAAGATGAGGGCAGTTAAGGGTTATCTGATACAGAAGGGAGTTTCGTCTTAACCAAGAGGACCTTGAGAGATTTGTTCTTCTTGTACGCTATGATAGGTCTCTGTGATAGAGGCTTACTCATTTTAGGTACAAGGGTTTGATATTCCTGTATTAGGAGATTTGCAAACATGGTGCTAGGCTGGTCATATTGTAATACAAAAGGAATTATGTATACCCTGAAACCTTTACCTGGTTCAAGGTTGAAACCCAATGGATGTAACGTTTGACGTGTTTTAATCCAATGAGCTTCTCTTTCCGAGCGTTTCCGTTTGGTTTCCTCTTCAGAAGTAAAAACATGAGTTTTTTCAATCGGCATGATTTCAAGATGTTCTATGACCGAATGGCCAGGAAGGGAGAAATGTTCACGTATTGGGGAGGTAATCAGCTGTAATCTGATTGAACACAAATCATTTTTAGCTCTAAGCCTGACGAGGTAATCCACATTTTCAGAATTGCGGTTTAAAACATCTGTCAAATGATAGACATTTTTAGTTTGTTCCCCGACGAAGAAAGCCCTCTCTGGTATGTAATAGTGTAGCTTACATCTAGTCTTCATACATTTGGAAGACCTGTCTGACAATATTACAGGGTGATTCTGATGTTTTCGTACAAGGGTTTCCGATTTAATCTTGCGAAGAAGTCGCGAAAAAATACCTTCTGGGAATCAAAGCCTTCAAGAGAAGAGAACAGGCCTCGTTGCAGAAAGCGAGAGTGCTAATATTCCTATGAACCTTATTATTTGGGATTTAATAATTCCGTTAAAGGCGTGTGGCGGGTAAAAAGAATTAGCATGGAGAAGTTTATGGGTATTTAGGTCATCCCTAGAATGCCTCCAGAGGATAGATATATCATCCAAACATCTAAGGTATGTTTCCAAGGGCTTCTTGTTCCCACTCTGCCATACAAATAGAGGCAAAATTGGGACTGAATCTTTTGCCCTTCTGAAAAGGAAACCAAACGGAAAGGCTTGGAGATAGAAGCACATTGGATTAAAACACTTCAAACTTTGTATCCATTGGGTTTCAACCTTGAACCCGGTAAAGGCTTAAGGGTAGACATTATTGCTTTTGTATCACAATATGATCAGCCTAGCACAAGTGTTGCAACAGATACTGTAGTAAAATACCGATAATGTAGTAACAACCGCTACTGTAGTAAAATCAACAGATAATGTAATAACAACAGATACTGTAATAACCTTTGACAGATAACGTAATAACTTTTTTAACAGATATTGTAGTAACCATTGACAGATGCTGTAGTATTTTATTTTCTAACAGGCATTGTTATAACTTTTGACTGATAGTTAAGTAAACGTTATATCTAGCCAAAATTCAATAAACTTTCCACCCTTCGGCTTAACCATAAGCGGCTAAATCCCATAGAGGCTTTAGCTATATAGTCCAACAGTGTCGCGTTATATCTACAAATGTTACATTCATGATGCTCTGGGGGTTTTCTTAAAAGTGTTCTATTAAGTAGTAAGACATTTGAAAGTTGCATTGGGCACAGATGTAACTGATAAGTTGTAGGAGACTGAATCCATAGGCTACAGATTACTGACAAACAGATAAAAATACATGAACCATATACATGACAGCACATAATGTCGACGAAGTTTTCACAGACAGAGATGCTGACATATAGATGTATAAGGCGTAACTAATCTACCAATGAAGTTTTAAAACCATTGGGTAATTACTTAGGAGATAATAAATAAGGAGAATAATATAGTATGCAAGGGGGCATAGCTCTGTAACCTATTAGCAACTGAATCTCGTTTTCGATAGGCTTCTGATTGATTTGGGGGGTGGTCATGTCTCCTCCCCTGTGCCCAATGCAACTTTCAAATGTCTTACTAATAAATAGAACACTGTGTTAAGAAAACCTCCAGAGCATCGTGAATGTAACATTTGAAGATATAACGCGACACTTATGGACTATATAGCTAAATCCTCTATGGGATTTAGCCACTTATGGTTAAGCCGCCCCCTATCATATGCAGATATATTTTTTTTAAATAAGGTGTGGTGCGCTCGTGTGACTTGTAAACACATTATCGGAGCTTTGTGAGTGCACTTTGATCGTATCCTACTTTTGTACTTTTAAACGGTCTATCCGATCAACGGTAGTAAATCCTTCAAGTCACGGTACGGCTATAGGCCCTATCTCGCTATCGCACGTCTTCTTCGATGGGTTCATTCCCTTTCTTGGAAGCTATAAACCACGAACACTACTATTTCACAAATGCAAATCCATAACAGATCTTCTAAAACATGGACGGCGAAACCGCCCCGACCACTAATAATTTCTGTAAAATAAACGATAAATTCGACCACCCTTCAAGTGACGTTACAACGTAAAAGACAGTTTTCTTGCAAGGCCCATCTTGAATTCATAAATCAATCTGTCTCTGGTGCTATAGTATGTGTGGACCGTGAGTGACGTCTCCGCTGTTAAGATGTCGCGATTATATACACAGGCCACGCTTATCAAACGCAATAGACGAGACATTGATGGAGAGACTTTAGAAGCCTACTATAGACGCGCCCTCTTCTTCCCATGTCTAAAAAAACTCTTAAACAGCTTCAATGTACGGATTCTGGGACAAAATGCAGAGTTGACATCAGCTTTTGGAGGTTTTTCCATGCAGTTTTTTTTTTCATGATAATCCTGAAACGTTAATGCCCCTTGAAACACTCGCAAATATATAATATGGTAGTGATCCTAAACCAGACATAGACGCATCATTATTACAGCCACAGTATCGGCAGTTCAAACTTTGGCTAAAGAACAAAACATTTGCTGCCAAAAGTAAAATCGGTACTCAGTATCTGTTAAACCTCCTCATTGATTGTCAGGTGGAGAGAACGTTTTCAACTATAACAACTCTTCTTAAAATTTCACTCACCTATAGCACTTATACCAGTGTTGCAGCCGAGCGTTCATTTAGTGAACTTTGATTGTTGAAAACATATCTGCGGTCAACTATGGCCATAAGCAGCGTTTGTTTTCTCTTTTGGTAATCAATGTCAACCGAGACATCAATATAGACATTGCTGAAGTAATTGATACATTTGCCCTAAAGCATCCACGCAGATTGGAGTTGCTGTTCACGTAATAAATAGCGCAGTTTTACATTATTCGAGGGGTACAGGATACTGAAATAGGATCTGAAATTGTATTTATATCATTTACAATCACATCGAAGTGTATAAATGTGTTAAGATAGAAAAAAAGACAATGACTTTACATTTGTCCGTCTGTTATTCTTTGATAAAGGGTCAGTGACATTGGGTTTGTTCACTTTAATTTAATAACTTGCTACCTTCGGCCCCTCGTCAAAATATATAAGCGTGACAGCTGTGACGTTGCTAAATTTGCGACGATTAATGCTTGGTTTTACGGTCACAAATTGAAACGAACAACCAATCAGATTACAGAAAAAACTCAATTGGATTAGAAATGTTGGTTTAATGAACAAAGTTATAAAAACAAAACATTGTAAACAAAATATCAAACAAATCCAACTGCCAGATTGCAGAAGTCTTACATTCAACAAGTTCAAAGTATATTTTTTGCGTTTCAAGCGTTCTTTGAAACTGTACACTTTGAATCTGTGATATAAAAACGTGTACAATTTAGGTATATTGAGTATAGATTAAGAGTATACCTAATGTACATTGTATAGTCTTACAATGTGCCAAAAACAACTCACGGGAACTAAACCAAGTCTAAGTTATATAAAGTTATGTAAATATTTATAGCGAGGAGGTTTTTTTCTGGGCCATTCAGAGATGGTAAAACCTAAAAGCTTCAAGGGGGCTCCGGCTCCTAGGCCCCCGCTAGGGCCCTTATACGGGGCCCCTGGACCCCACGCCCTAAATGCTAGGACCCCCCCCGTGATTAGTGCACAAACATTAACATAAATTATATAAAGATACGGCGATTGAAGAGTTTATAAATGAAATATGCAAAATGAGTCGTTTATCTCTTCCCTGAAGACATGTCATGTCAAGTACGTCTCAGTTTGCTGGTATAATATACTCTATTAAGCGGAAATATATTTCAACCACGGAATGATTGATAGAAACGCAAATTCAACATGGCGATTCACTAGAGAAGTACAGAACTTAAGTTTCTGCTATATATGCGCGGGCTATGTAATCTGGTGACTTGTCGGATCCGTTCTGGACTTCAAAGCTTGTATTTGAACTTTTAAAGTTGAGTTATAAAGAGGCCGCGTTCTACCATTAGCTGCCATCAAGGTGTAGTCATTAGAGAGTGAGCGTGTTGGGAAATCCGGCTCCAAATATTCGGCTCGAACCCCCGACCTGGCTAACCTAGCCAAATCCTTCAACTCTTTCCCGTATATGTCCAGATAGTCCCATCGGAAAGCCTCAAGCATTATTATTAACAGAGGTGCGGCAGAAGATAAAGTACACAGAAAACACGAGTAGAGAAGCATAGAAAACATCATTCTCAATGTGAAGCATGTATAACTTTACATTTAAGATTAACAGTTGTGTATTCATGGTTCACTGGTTATTAAACAAAGCCTGTGGCTCTGAGGAAGTATTATTATCTTGCTTATTCGATAAGAAACTGAATCCCAAGTATATATATTTCCGCATCACTTTACGCATACCTCTGGTCATAACACATATAACATATAGCTCTTATCTGAACTGTAACTGGAATTAAATAGGCCTATCTATTAGTTGTTTGTTTTTTTTTTGTTTTTTTTTTTCAGAAATTTAATTCAGAAAACTCCACTATTGTTTTATTTTTAATTTCCGTTTATTCGTGTTAAACAGGGATAAAACAAGCGATAATTTATGCAAGAGACTGAATGTCAAGAAATATATTTCCGTTTTAGAGTATATTATACAGTGCCGGGTTAAGGGCGGAACATTGGTGCACGTTCACCAATTCGAATTATACATGTTCTTCAGTTTAAAATTCTCCGTATCAGTGAAAAATATCTCTGATCAATCGCAGAGGCGCGCATACCGTCTAGTCGTCGATGGTCGCAGCAAAGTAAAACATGTTCTACTCGCCTGCGTATGAGGACCAAGTTTTCCCACCGATCAGTCGAGACTCATCGAAGACAATCGGCAATAAATTAGCTGCAGACAATTGCCGACAGTCGCCAGATACGCTTGGCTTTATATATTTTTATATAGACATGTCAACCATTGTTGCGAATACAAATTCGTCAACGAATCGGAAAAAAATAAGTGCCAAATAAATATACCACTATGACGTATTAACATGTGTGTACATATGAACTTTGGTTATTCAGTAACGATTATTCAGTACAATACCCTTTTGGTTTTAAGGCTTTAACTTAAAATTTGTCCGTTGGTTTCTATTTGAATGGATCTTCCGAGAGGGGCCCCACGAAAAACTGTCTCCCGAGCCTCTCACAATTGTTTAATCCGGCCCTGATATTATACCATCACATTGCAGATACCTTTGGTTGTATTAACATATATCTAACCAGTAACGGAAATTAAGTATCTAGTCGTTTTGCAGAAATCCCATTATTGTTGGGTGTTTTTTTTTTGTCGGTTCTGTCTCCCTAGTTCACTGCATGAACAACAGGTACCAATCTCTCGAAAGCAGATGATTTAGTACTTGAAACTAGGCTGGGATTCACCATTGTCTTTATTCCTTAAATAGCCTATCTCTAATCCCAGAGCATTAAAATAAACCACATTGAATCAGACCTTAGTGCGCAAGAATTAGATGGAAAATCGGGGAGAGGACACAATTCGAAAGATTTATTTGACGTTTATGAAACCATTTGAATAAAACAAATTTATAGCTAATCCTGCAAGTACAACCTGCACCTTACTAACACAGCAAACATTGTCTACAAATCAGACCTCTGGCACTTCGATTCAATGCTAGATATTATTTAGCGTAATTATAAACAATAATTATCAAGTATCATAATACCTCGCATATTAAACCAAGATTTATGAACAACATAATACATAACAAGTCTGTATTGGAAAGAAAGTGGCCGTGGCTTTATTTCTTTAGGACACATGAATGGCGAACTGGGTCTCCATGGGCTGTATATATTATATCTAGTCGGGTTCCCGTGGTGTTCTCCGGTAAACCGCGAAGCGAAATGCATGACACCTG